>CAJNIZ010041024.1:0-63857 GCA_905231905.1 Symbiodinium pilosum
GGTGCACAATTAAATCATGATTTAAGTGTGTACGTGAGGCACATGGGGAAGGCGTTGCACGACGCAATAGAACAATTAAATCAGGATTTAATTTTTCTGGATGTTGGGGGTTGCCAAGGTGCCGGACCCGGGCAATTAACTCAGGAGTTAATTTTCTTTAACTCTTGGATCAACTGCCTTCCCACTCCTGATTATGTAGCACGTGTGCAAGACTGTCGAAGCCAACGAAGAGAATGGATCAAAGTGACCACAGTTCAGCTGCTGTGCAGAGTTCAGCTCATGGCAGATGGATTTGTTGAAGAAGAAGATCCAGGCATTGTGGTGCCACTGCCTTTGCCAAATCTGTCAAGGGTTGGGTGTGCCACGGTGATCTTATGTGATTTGGCTCTTGTGGCCTTGGGTAAATCGGACTTTGGAGCAGGCCAAGAAGCAGAGGACATCAGCGATGCTCTCTTTAGCGTCGCTTCGGACGCTTCCGCTTCAGGTGTTCCCCGGATCCTTTGCTGCGAGGTGCCTTGCTTGAAGGAAGTCAACGTCAGAATCCCCTCGCGCAGACGTAGCATGGCATAGCGATAGGAGCTCTGAATTGTGCCATGAAACTGTATCAGATTTCTTCGTGGCAGTAACCGCAGCCCTGGTGGGAATAGCAATAGACCTTCATTGCTCATTGCAGCATGGTAGAAACACCAGCTTTACGAGTTCAACGCTGTTTGCTCTCAGGATGAAGGCTCAATACCACAAGACCTCTACGCTTTTCTCGGTGGCAGAAGCAGGTGGGGAGATGGAGTCGTAGCACTTAGGGACAGTCTTTGGTTTGCGCAAGTAGCGTGGCGCCGCTGCATGCTCGCTGAAAGCCCGAGAGCGTGTCCTGCTGGCATTGCATCGATTCGGGGTCGCACTTTCTGCTCCTTCTCATCATCTGTCAGGTTGGTGGATCCGGCTGCTTGGATTCTTGCGGCATGCCCGAGACATTAGCAGGCACGGGGCATGCCTCTCAGGTTCTGCAGGGTCATCGAAGCTTCGTTGGCTGCTACGGCAGCAGCTTGGATGGCAAGTTGAGGATTTGTTTGGATGGCACCGCGCTTGTCTTTCCCTCGCAGCTTAGGTTCGGGCTTGGGGCTTCGGCTGCTAAATGTCCTGCTGCGGCCGGCATCCTGCGACATGATGTGGCCTCCCAAGCAAAACGCCATGCAGGGATTATCTCATGCATGGCATTCTGCATGGAAATGACAACACGTGGTCTTCTACCAGCACAGAGTTTTTGGCCCCGTGCTAGAGATGCAAGACGCCGTGCGAAGTGTAGGCTTGAGACGGTCAGCTACAGTATCTGTTTGCGCCCAAGATCTCCTCGGGCAGGAGGCTTGTCTAGCAAGAGCCTATGCCAGCAATGAGCCGCCGAAGATCCCGAGAATGTCTCACAGCACTCCTGTGCAGCATGTATGTAATAATGTTTTGTTGAGGCTAGCCTTGAGGCAGATCGCTGTGTACGATCACCGTGCACAAAGGCAGTCACATCAGCTAAGAACACAACAACACTTCAGCACTTCGCGGTCAGCGAGACAAAGGTGATTCGGGTATCCTTGCGCAGCCAGCTGCATGGCTAATCTTCTTGCTGAGGGGCCTGGCGCCGCCGCAAAACTGAGATTGAACACAAAATTGATTACGAAAAACGGTACGCGCAGCAGTCTGAAGTGGAAAGCAGCAAGCGCTCTTCCAGAATTGCTGTTCGGTCAGCGCTCCAGGATGCCCTGACATAGTGACACGTGCATGCTCCAAGGACGGGTTCCGCTCGCCTTGCATCGCAGCGGCTGCTGCGCCTTGGAGTCTCGCTTCTCCAGTGTTGCGAGGCAAGAGGCATCCATCGGCCTGTGGCCTTGGGGGAATAAACCTGCATTGAATTGGGCAATTCTCGTTTTGAATTGCAAGTGCAGATTAGTTCAAATCAGTATGTGCCACCTTTTCATTGTCGATGGGCTGCTCTCGAAGGACGACAAGCAACAGCTGCAGTGGCTGGATGTAGTTGCAGATAGGCCCAGTGACCCTCGGCAGCACTGCCTAGCGGTTGCCCAACTTTGGGGCTTTTGCAGTTTCCTCAGGATCCATTTGCAATGGCTGACAATGCATCTTGGCCTCTTCTGTTTCCTGTGCAGTTGCCAGCGGAGTTTGAACTCCCGAGGCGCTGCTCTGCACAAGTGAGCCCCTGAAGCAATGCCTGGATCGAGTAGACGAATGCCTGCATCGCTACCTGGTGAACAATTCAGATGGGTCATAGATGGCTCCGCCTGCTGCAGCTAGCACAAGTACATCACATGGTGCTTCAGGCAGATCAAAGGATGCAGGCTCAATGAGTTGGCTGCATGAGATGGGTGTCATGCAAGACTATGGCGGTATGATGCGGTATGCACCTTTGCAAGAAGGACATGACCTCCGTTTTGATGGGAGGTCACCTCGGTGTCAGTCATTTCGTCCTGGAACTGACAGCAGCGCACGCCAACGAAATGGGGGCGCCACTGTGCATGCAGAGTTGGCTTGCGGTGATTATAAAGCTTTTTGGCAGGGTCTTGATCCCATTCGCCTTTGTCCTCAATATGTGCGTTACAAAATTTGCCGAGAGAGATATCTGGGTAGGAGAGAATGTCGGACGATCTGAAATCTTGGAGCTCAAGACGTATGAATGTAAACCGCAAGCTGCTGAGATAACTGTTGCTTCAGGCTGACGGTCGTCTTTCTGGGCTCGCTGCCCTCTGCAGGGCTCGCTTCCGCTGCGCAGGCGCCCGATCACCTGCGCCGCCATGCAGAAAGCCGCCTGGGCTACACAAACAACATCATGAGTCATGAGTATTTCTCAATACTGGCAAGAAGGTTCCCCTTAAGGCCGAATTGCTTGGAACTTCATGTCACCCTAAACAGGGACCTAGATTCAGAGAAACCGGATGGGATTTCAGTTCTTGCGCTTGGTCTTGCTACGTGGGCTGTTCAAGACTTGGCGGGTGGAGTGCAGAAGCCCTGCTTAATCTGAACGCTCCCCGAGCTGGATGGAGCCAGCCCGAGGTTTGCAGTCTTGAAATATGGTCCTATGGTGCCAAGAAATCTGAGGCCTGAGACAGATCTCCATGGTCATCAATCGCCCCAGAACGGGCTTCGGACTGACATCAGTGGCTCTGAACACAAGTTACGACACTGCTGCAACTGTTGGGACGTGACATGAGGCCTTGGAGTAGGCTGGTCAGATTGGTGTTGCTATGTCCCTTGTCTCGAGGTCACAGGCGCCAGCCTAGATCCCGGAGCCACCCTGTTGCTGCTGACGCCGAAACCTTCGGCGTCTCCAAGAGAGTCCCTGGCAGCGAACATCGCTGCCAAGTGTCTCAAACTCCACGATGAGGCGGCGGCGAGACCGGAAGGACGTGAATGCTACAACATGCTGCCTGCCAGTCTATGCTTCCACAGTGCAGCCCTGAGGAGGTCAGAGTGTCGTTAGCCCAGCGCTGGCCCCGTGCAAGCAGTGTCTCGTTGGCATTTGAGCACTTTGCGGCTGGTCGCCATCCAGTCTATGCTTCACGAAGCCAAGGACGCTGCCGGAGCGAAAGCCTGAAGCAAAGTTGGCTGGCGCTTCAGCTGGCGCTTCAGCTCCTTTGGTGGAGGTTTAGCGGGGACTAGAAATACGTGTGAATGCTGGAGAACGGGAATTGAAGGACATGAGTTGAGTACGTTTTGTGTGCCACTGGCTTCCCAAATGCCATCAACGGAGCTTGCTTGGCATCCTGAACTACAACTCAAAGTAGTCCAGGCTGTTAGGACACAACCCACATCCTCAATTGCAGGCCACGGCTGGCCCAACGTACCGCGTCCTGTCACATACACCGGCGACGCCCCGAACAACCGAGACGTCGATGTGGCAAAAGATCATCGAGTGGGAGCACTTCAGCGCGGCTCAGACTGCATTTTGATGCAAAGACACCATGCTTGCTCCCAGATTGGTGGAGTGTTCTGAGGTGGACAACTGGTTGAAGGATGCCAACACGCACGGCCGAAACGCGGCCGAGCAAGTGTCTGACCTGACAAAGATGGTGGGGCAGATGCAGGCCTTGATCCGCGTCATGGCTGGCCAGTTGAAGGTGCGGCTTCTCAATGGTTGTGTTCTTTGTTCTTGAGATTTCTCTGGTCTGCAAGCATGCTGTGTTGATGCCAGAGGTTTCTGCAACAGCTGGATCGATGCCTGGCGGCGTTCGTCAACGAACGGATGTCTCGAGCATGGATGCCACTTCGCCGAGGATGGCGCTGAATAGCCCATATGCCACACCCTCCCGGCAAATCCACAACATGCCTACGCACGCTTTAGCAGCTTGGGATGCACGCCATGGCATGGCAGAGAGAGAGAGAGAGAGAGAGAAATGCACGCCTGAAGAAGAAGAAGCACGCTTGGGATGCACCTTGAATCCTGCTCTTGAGCCACTGATTTGCTGTGTCAATTTCAGGCATCGACCGGCAATCTGGCTGCATGTTCCCCAAGGCATCCTGTGAGCCCTTGCCCCAGTCTGAGGCATGCTCCACCTTCAAGGATTCACACATGCATTTGCTGACAAAAGCGCGTGTGAGGTGGGGAGGAGACTTCCTCCCCACTAACTCGAAGCTGCTCTGCGAACTATCCTGTAGGCGGGAGGACTATGGTAAATGGATGAAGGCTTGCTGCTAATTACTTGGCACGTTTAGTTGCCAGGTACGATCCTGTCCCACAAAGGCAGCGGCCTTTTGAGTATTGTCGGGGAGGTGCCGCCAGGGCTGGTGCAGTGTTCTGTCAGTGCGGTGTTTTATGGCGACCTGGTAGGTCCAGTCGCCAGCAACAGTCAAACGGGACCTTTCGCCATCAGAGTTTCGCCAAGTGCTTCGCGCTTGGAAAAGCTACCAGCCAAGGTTTGTAAGTTGGAATGTATGCGCTCCGAGGCAGGCAGCCCCAAAGGCAAGCCAGTGGTCCCGGCGTGTTTATGCACGGGTTTGAGCCGGCACCTTTGGTGATTTCTGCTGGTGGTTGAAGGCAAAGCCGGAGCCCAGCGTATTGGATGTCCCCCTGGCAGCAGTCTGCCACGGTGTCGCAGCCACTCCAGCCAGCTCCGGACTCCTGGCTTGTGGCACGGTGACCTGCTATTTGTTGCATGTAAGGTGGCATCATTGGCGTCACATCCCAAGCAACATCTGAGGCGCACGTGCAGGATGGCCATATTCTGCACTCGCCGAGGACCTGGGCAAACTCTGCATCAGGGGTATGTGTCTGGGAGAAGAATTTTCATCCATGATGGTGCCGAAGCGAAATTAGAACGTCCTTGAGCTTAAGCACATGTGGTCAGATGCTCGCGATTGTTGCCCGTGGTGGTGGTCTTGTGAGCCAGAGTCATTTGCTTTGCTCGGACTTTTGCGACTGCACGAGCTTGGTCCCCGGAACCTACACACCCCCATGTATCGTTACGCCCTCAGTGGCAAGCAGCTTAGCTCCGGCCCTGCATCGGGCTCGAGGAGCCTATCCACGGCCAGGAGCGCAAGTTTGAACGAATCGCAGGGCGTCACCGTTCCAGCGTCCCCTCACCACAGAGCCGAGCACGACTAGTCAATATTAGTGCTTAGATTAGCTGGCTTAGCTGCGGGAGTGGTCCCTGGGTAGTCCATATTAGTCCATCATAGATGTGCTTCAAGCGCAGGTCCCTCTGCAGGTTTTCGTCCCCGTGCCCCTTGTGTGTGGATGCTGCGACTTCATCTGACACGGGTGTTCATTCGTTGTTGGTGATCATTTTTGCCAGGACGGAGCAAGGCCAGGCGTCTGCCATAGCAGTTATGTTTGCCGTCGTGCTTGCATGGCTGCTGGCCCCACTTGCGTGTGCGTGTGTGTGTGAAAGCTGGGAACTGTGTGAACCAGAAATGTTTGACAGTCACTTGCTGCCACTTACAGGCCCCGTCGAAGGCCAGCGATCACCGCTCCCTCCTGTCTCCTCCCAATATGTGAAGACTGTGCCTCGGACTGCAATCTACTGATGGAAGGATCATGTGCTGTTTCCCAATGTCAAGATAGGCTGCTGTCCAGGCCCATCCCAACTCAGCTCGGACACCTGCGCCGGGTGCGATCCCAATCCTGGCCACTTGGCTGTGTAACGGTGATGGGACCTAATTGTGCCTCTTGGTCTTCTTATGGCCTCAGGCTGAGGGCGGCTCCACTGCCTTGCGCTGGGAGCGGCCCAGCTTTTAAAGACCAGTCTCGCACTTTAAAAAGAGCACGTGATCAGGGTAGGAAGCCGAGGCCTTCTCCATACAGGGCGTCCTGCTTGCAAGAAGGGAACGTCTGATCGAGATGGCAGCTTAGCTTGGTCAGCTATGCCAGCTATGCGCAGAACTCAGGTTCGCCTGGTTTCCGGATCTGCTGCCAAGGTGGGCCCTTATGAGGTTTGCAGAAGTTGGATTTGTTTGCAACTTCAGAGGTGCATGTGGCTCCCGTTGCGGGTGCCCGGACTGCGGCTCCGCAGGTGGGGATCCGAGATGTTTGTAGCTAATGGTGAGCTCCAAGTCGTTGTACATGCCGACAATTCCGAAGACCCGAAGCAGGTTGTCGCACCACATCATGTGGCCCAGCAGCATTCGAAAAGTACAAGTGCATTCGAAGAGCACACGCGTGTGCAAGCTTCAGAAGAGCACGACGTACGTTTCTTGTATTGCGCCCCATGCCTGGTGAGGTTGCTGTGCGGATCGGTGAGGTCCGCAGAGAGCTTGGTTTCTAGATGTGGCATGTGATCATGAAAGCCCTCTCGAGGTCCTGTAAGCCCCGGGAGCAACCCCCCGAGCCTCATCTCCAAGGCACAGCTGCTGGATGCATGTCTCCGCCGCGGATGCTGAAACCAAGCCGCTGATTTGTTTGCAAGGGGAAAAACCGGAGCTCTGTCATTACATGTTGCAAATGCACATGCATGCATCCATGCATTCTCTGGGCAGCGCATGAACATCTTGGAACAGGATTGTGCATGCGAGGAGCAGGGTGCGAAATGGAGGGACCGGATCAGGGAGATCCCAGAGGGCATTCAGGATGATTTCTTTGAAGCATGGCAAAAGGTTGCGGACCACGAGGAGTAGCTGCTTGCCAAACTGATGAGTTGAGTTGAAAATGAGCATAGAAAGTAGATTTTGGAGCCGCAACTGCTGTCTGGCTGCAGCATTTAGCTGTGCGCATACCTGCCCGGGCTGCTGCAAAGGCAAATCTCCCGCCATGGACAAACGACGCGCAGCAGGTTCCAAGCGCTCGAAGGTTCAGAAGACAGGTGCCAAGAAAGCGAAGAGTGTGACGTCAGCAAGCACCCGGCGGGGCTTGACAGGACCGGGAAGGATTTGGCAGGGTTGCTTTTGGAACCGTGAATCTCTGAGTGATGCGCAGGAAAAGAGGTGAAAAGACTGAGCAAGGGCCTCATGCAAAACGCCTTGCGGTCACAGCTGAAGAAGAAGTCCGGAAGAAAGGATATCCGGATCAAGGAGCAGCCGCAATTGGTCTATGAGGCGTCCAGCGCTGTTCCGATCACGGACCGTGCAGGGCTCCTTGATGGCATTCAGCAGCATTCGTTTTTTTGCGTGTAGTAAGCAACCCCTGCCTACCCTTAGAAGATGCTTGGATCAAGGTACCCTGTGGTGAGGAAGAAGGGCTCTGTGGACCCCAAGAACTGGGTCAGTGCCACCGGCGTACGGGACCTACCGAAATTGGAAGATATTGGAAGTAGTTTGGTGGTGTTTTTATTTGCGTTTGCCTTGACCACTGCGTCCACGGTGTTCAGTGGTCTCCTGGTTTGTCTTTTCCACCAATCTCAGTTTGGGAGTCCATGTAAGATGACAGGATGCTTTTGTATAGAAAAAGATCCGATTTTCATGGGACGCCAAAGGAGAAATGACAAGATTTTTGGAGCCGTCATTTAGAATTCTTGGGCTTTGTGCTCTCTAAGATGTTCAGAAAATGACAGGATTCCCACGGGAATTTCCACGTGACATGAAATCTCCAGAGAGAATTCTAGGATTCTGGCGGTAATTTCCGTGCAAATTGCAGGAAATCTATGAGTGTATTGTATGGCTGTGGGTCTGGCTGAAACTCTCACCCAAGGCAGAATTTACAGGCTGACATCTGGGCACGGTGTTTTGGTGCTGTGCCGATGGGGTTGCGCTGGATCTGCAAAAGCTCAAAAAAGTTTCGATCCACCCACACTTGTGACCGCTGTATATGGACTGGGGAATGAACGCAAACATGCAAGGATTTTCTGGGTGGGAGTAGCTCGCTGCCTTTTCGAACCCACAGTTGACAGTTGAGATTTCAGCGTAAGCCGGACGTGGGGCTTCAGGTCGCATACCTCCGCTTCTAATTTGGAACAGCGCTTGCAGGGCTGAAGGCCTCCTCACATTTGGTTTTGAGCTAAGCATTTGCGTGGGGTTTCACAGGTGTCTGTCTCGTTCTAACCAGTCCTTGCCTGCAACTGCAGGGCATTTGCGTGGGTCGAAGTAATTGATGTGATTTTAATTCATCGTTGACGGGCGGTGTTCCTTGAAGATTCCATGTCCAAATCGAAGCTTCATGTGACTTGAACGTTGTGTGCAATGTGCAAGTGTAAGCTTCCAGCCTGCTGCTCATCTTGAAGCCCCCAAAAAGAACCAAGGTCAAAGTTGAGGTTGACTTCAGCCGATGCTCATGGCTCCCTGATGATTGGGGGCAGGGAGTCAAGATCACCAAGCCGAACTCGCGCAGCAAGGCTGGTGGTAATGGCGGCAGCGTGGCTGAAGGTCCGTGTGCCGCATTGTGCGGCCCTGTGTGCTTACAATGCACTCTGCCCTCCAAGACTGCTGAGCTCGTTTGCCATCTGAGGCACCTTAACGACGTTCGTCAGCCCTGAAATGAAGATGTATTTTCACAAGGAGAAGGTTGAGGAACATGCGGGCCACTGAGCTTTTGAGAATGTGGAGTCGGCGTAGTGAGTGGTGAGTAGTAGTCTACTGGTGGCCAGGTGGGCCGAAAGCTGACCTCAAAAGACGGCTTCCAGGGCCAGGTCCGGCTCGCGCGCCTTCAGGTGGGACCTGGAGAAAGAACATATGAGGAGATGAGAGACATAGTTGGACACCACAGAGTATGAAAATTTTGTCTGAAGGTTGGTTGTGCTTTGTTGTGCTTGTGAAGGCGCAGCAGACGATCCAGCTGGCACGCCAGCAAATCAAAGAAGTGAGCAAAGGTGGAGCCCCGTCATTCATCGGGGCCGTCTCCCGGCAAAAGCTGACTGCAGACCGTGAGCTTTTACACCTCTCCATCTGATCAATCTGAGGACAAGGACTCTGAATTCTTCAGCCTGCTTTCCCGCCAAGAGAAGAAGTGCCGCGATTATGTCCAAGCAGTTCCCTGACAGCAAGCAGGCTGACCTGTTCGCTGTTCGTGGGTAGGTACCTTCCATCCAAAGATGAGTTCCACTTCGCTGTGGTTTCGGCCCGCCGTGCTACCAAGCTCGAGGGTGTGCGTGACATTGTGTCGGTGCAGATGCAGCTCCAGGATGCTTGATGAATTGCCATCTTTAATTTTTTCAGTCGGTACATGTCAGCGATGCACCTCACCTGAGGAATCCACATATGACATCTACTTAGCTACTTGCGTGAGGAAGCTGGCGTTACACCAACCTGGTACGTAGATGCCGAGAGCCTGGAGGACTAGAGATCAGTTGAAGCAACAACACCACGGCCTGCTGACCAGCAAACGGCTGCAGGACTACAAGGCGCTTGGCCTCAAGGCTGTGGTAGGTGGCAAGCTCACGCCCTCACGCAACAAAGCACTGAACGATGCGGCAGCCAGCCATGGGCTCTGTTGGACTTGCACTAAACCCAGTTTGTTCGGCAGCATGTGTATCGGTGCCCACAGACACAGGCAAGAAAATCTGCGTTCAGCTCTCGGACGATATTTCGGCCTGGGAATACCGTCATGGCAAGATTCTTGGCTTGATATGGCCCTTTTGGAAGTTCCAGCAACATGAGCTTTTATCCAATTCCTCCGTCTGTGATGTTGAGTCGTCTGGTCGGCTCACAGCAGCATTGTAACATCTTTAAACCTTCAAAGATCTTGAAAGATGGAATCTGATCCTGCGTTAGCCGTGCCAACCAACCTGCAGTTATGCTCTGCTGCTTTGCTTTCAGGAAGGCTGCGGAGCGCACAGATGATGCAATGAACCAAGCATATGCCGCCGCGCGACGTTTCATCGTGACACTGGGCACAACGGCACTGTTTTTCTTGGCAAGAAATTGGTAGAATTGCTTGAAATTTCCCAAAGATCCTCAATGTTCTCGCTTTGCACCAGCATCGCAAAAGAGCAGTTCTAACCTCATCGCCGGTGGCCAGAAATGCCCAGCATTTGCATCCACATCAAAACAAAAAGGCAGTTGAAATTGTCAAAGGACTCCTGTGGCTGCAGCCCGCTTCATTGTCGCCAAGATGCGAGCCTCTGATGAGAAACCGAAGCTTGGAGGCCACATGCAGTATCCCACGATGTTGGAAGTTCCCAAGCACAAGCCCGGGTTGGTTGCGTTTGAATGCCCATGCCCCGCAACATAGTCGGATCTTTATCGGTGCCGCCAACAAGAGGCCGCGGTGCCAGTTTAGAAGTCCCCGATAGGCAGGTTATCTTTCTAAAGCCTACATTACTTACATCACTTCGACGTTTTTAAGAACCCACCACAAAAAATCATCAATTTTGAGAAACTCTTGCATATTGTGCACATAGCCTCCCGAGTTGCAGAGGCGTCTACATGCTTGGAAGCTGCGCGCGGACTTTCGCAGGTCCCCAGCTTTGACTTGGAGATTCAGTTGTAACCATACGTGGACATTGTAAGTCCCACGTATCTCTTTGCCCTGGACCTCCCACTTGCGACTTCTGTCTGTGAAGACCGTGTCTTTGCTTCAGGTGCTGAATTTGTCACGCAGAGCTTCATCTTGGGAATCTTGGCTGCAAGCCCACCTCAGGCTGAGGGCACATCGCAGCTTGCATGCCCAAACGATAAGGTGACTTTTTCGTGGTGGACAAGGGTTCTACGGTGCGATTTGATGAGAACATGAAACTGAAGGCCAGATGGTTCTCATTGTCTCGCGATGGTGTGCTCAGGAGGTCAGCGGTGCCAGCTGTCATGCCCTGTCAGGAAGACTATGATTTCACCTGCGCGCATCTGAAGGCGGACTCTCCCACCCCTTGTCAGCAGTACGTCCGTGTGGTTTGGAAGCTGCGGCTGTGGAATTTCACGGACTTGTCTGACGTTCTTGATGCTACTGTACGGCAGCTTTAACAGCATCCCCCCGCTTTCACCGCAACCGGGAAGGCTGTCATGTCGCATTTCCCCCGCAGGCGCACGGTTCTGTTTTGCGCTGCAATCGAATGACTCTGACTGTCAAGCACTACAGCAACTGTCTGTGCCTAAGCGTCCCATTCTGCTGAGGGTTGTGCAAGATATAAGCAAGCTGTTTGCACGGCAAGGGTTGTTGAACACGAAGATAATTTGAGGAAGCTCGCATTTGATTTAACTCTTGCTTGTCATCTTAGCTTTGGTTGCCAACCTCTCGTTTCTGGGTTCCAGATTGGAAACTTGCATTCAGGTATTGAGGTTGCAGAATGAGTGATGGCGTTGCCGTTGCAGCTTCTGAATTCATTGCAAAGTCAGTCAAGCTGTAGCAACTGTAGGTTGAATGAGGCTGCAGCCTTGTACATCCTTGTGCCGCATGACGTAAGATCAGACACGAGCTTGCCTGTAGCAAGGTGGTGGTGCTGTTGCAATGCGGGACAACAAGGGTGTGGAGGACTCTCAGCCTTACATGGTGTTCAGGATTTGGGGCTGAGAAAGACGTTGGCTGTCCAGAAGTCTGATATAAGAAGAGCCAGCTCCCATTTGCATCCCTCGAAGGAGCAAAGGAACATCGCCATCCTCAAGAAGAAGTGGCCAGGACGTGTCTCTACTGGTTCTACCGGCCGTTGAGGATCCGTGTAGAGCAACATCAGAGCTATTTGCCAACAATTGTGCTTGCTGCTGAGTAGGATATTCAGTCGAGGCATGACCAGGAATTGGGTGAACTGTTTGCTAGCCTCGTTTAGTTTTTTGCATTGGATTTCCTTCACACTTGCCTGGAACGTATCGTTTCAGGTAAGCGTGTTGGCCAACTGTCAGAGGCATACTACCAACTCACATGCGGCTCGAGCTGACTGTAGGGCTGCGGTGGGTGAGCAAAGGAGCGATTCTGGATTGGCCTTTGTGCTGCAACAGCTGCGAGGATCTTTCTCCGCGAATCCGAAAAGGAAGAACGAAGTGATCCTGAGGCGCAAAGCTGCAGTTGGAGTCTTCGGAGCCTGATGGGCCAAACAGACACATGTGGATGCAAGACACGACCATTATTGGGTTGGAAACTATACAAGTCATCACTGTCAGCCTGGGCCAGGTGGAAGGGAGCCTCTGCAGAAGACATGGATGACGCTGACGACTACGAAGGTGGGCTCTTCGCATGATACGTGATTGAAGGTTTAAAGTCGAGATGGGCATCATCTCGAACGCCGCATTTGATCGGTTGCTGCGCTCTGTGCTTGCGTGCAGCAACAAATGTTGCAGATGCGTGGCCTGCTTCGGCTCCTGCTGCCCAGGCGAAGAGAAGCAGCAATCGTCGCGAGGAAGCCCTCGCCGCCTCCTCAACACACAGTGATTTTCTGGTTGTGTACCTGATCATTCAAAATATTCTACTGCCAGAGAATGCTGACCAGATCTCACAAGAACGGGCCTCGAAGCCATGGCTACCATGGCCATTGCAAGCTTCTTGAAACATATGGTCTGAGAGTCTGCATTTTCATAACACGCTGCTTCAGCTCGATGCGGGCCACGGATCCGCTCACAAATTTGTGCGACACCTTGATCAGCAGAAACTGGGTTCTGCCTCCGAAGTTCTCTAGCACGAATTGGCCGAAACATAATTAAACCAGAAGGACAATTATATTCATTCAAAGGAAGACAGATTGTCGGCTTATGTAAAAGAATGTAAAAGAGCCCAGATGCAAAGAGGTAAAAAGAGACACCGAGGTGCAAGCAAGAAAAGGCCAGCTTCTCGAAAGGATGCCAAGACGAAGGCAACATCCAAGAAGGCCGCCTCAGGCCCAAGCTGAGAGCCAATTTTTTGGTCCGCACGCCAGCTGGGAGCAGCCATGCATTTTGCAGGCAAGGCAAGGGTTATCAACCACTTCCTGAAATCTGCCACTTGGCATAGGCCTGCAAAAGCTTGTGGTGTCGCGCGTGCTCTGAAAATCTCAGGCTGGCGGTGCATAGGAAGTGACCACAGCCTCGTTGGCCCGCGATGCGAGTACGTACGTCTGAAGACCGCTGGAGCATGCCTTCAGCTGGCAGGTTGATTATCCATCCTGCGTTGGTTTTCACCATAGTCCCTTGTGGACTTTGCAACAGAAGGGCTGCATGATCTACAGGCCGCTTTTAGAGTTTCCAAGACCTTTGGCATTTAGTTGCATACAAGTATGATTGCTGCCCCTAAGCGGTGAGGGAGCCCAGGTTGCCATAGGGCCTCCCCAGCATGTTTTGATAGTATTCCAATGCAGAGATACTGCAGCCACAGATGGTGTGCTGCTTCCATTGGTCCTCTACTTGCGCTGCGCGCGTGGAGGAGAGGAGGGGAAGCTAGGTAGCTAGATCTAGGGCATCGCCAGGCTAAGAATTTGTTGGGTGCAGATCCAATTATCCGGTTGGAAGGTGACTTCTTACCCAGGCGGTGAAATGGGGTCTCAACCCTGAGCACTGGAGAGTACAGTGCACAGGGAGTAGCTGGAGAAATCCGGAGCACGGATCAGGCGAGATCTGTGAGGCTACTCGTGAAAGTGTCTGGGACGAAGCTGACATGAGCAAGCAAGGGAGTCACTAGACATGACTGGCGGAGTCGCTTCATTGCAGTTCTGCTGCTGTGTGCTACGCGGCTTTCAGATGGAACAGGCTTGTAGGCCGCGTAGAATAGCTGGAATACGAGTTGTCATCTCACTTCACGGGCAACCTCATTTCTAAAATTGCAGGGTGATTAAACGGCAAGCCAGCACTCAGCAACAGTATTAAAAAGCTCTGTTTCAAGCAGGGTAGCAAATCTTCTTCCGCAAGGCGCTGCCGCCATTGCCTCAGTCACTTTTTTTTTTCGTTAAGCGGCAAGCAGACAATGTGTACTCTTGTCTTGCGCTGAAATGCGCTGAAGTCGTGTATGCGGTTGACAAGCTCCATGTTACACCAGGAATGGGGGCCAACTGCGTCTCCCATGGGAAGCCCTGCGGTCAGCCAGGGGAAGCTTATCGCTCTCCACGCACGCCGAAGGATCTTCCAGCAAGGATCAAAATGCTAAGACTCCCGCAGTTCAGCAGCCCTCAGGATGACGACGATGTATCCCGGCTTACAATGTGGCAGCATGATGTGGAGGCTTTGAAGGAGGCAAGGTGTTGCGAATCCGAGCTGTGACCCAAGACGTACACCCAACAATGCCAGGAAGCCGTGAAGCGTCAGCAGCGGAGAGACCAGGAGGCTGCCGCCCGGCAGGTCGGGTGAGCTGGGTGAGCTGGGTGAGCGCAACCAATAAACGCTTTGAGCTCCCTGCAGGCTCGGATCGAAGCTGCTGAAAAGGTGGCTGATGAAGCCCACAAAGAGCGGCAGGCGGCTTGCTGCCTGTGCAGAGGGGGATGCCAATCAAAAAAACAATTTTTCCGTATCAAAGAAACATTTTCCGGATCAACGCTGGAAGTATGACCAGAAAAGGCAAGAATGTGGGAAGGAAAGAAGGAAGGCAGATCAACAGTTCGGATCAAAAATAACTTTCCGCTTGAAATACAGACACAGAAAGCAAGAGGGTGGGAAGGAAGGAAGGAAGGATGATTGATTTCCAATCTGCAATGAAGGTTTCCTCCCTGCAGAGTTCTATAAATTTCATCGCGAATCATATTATGAAGGATTGATTTTCCTCCAAATATATGATATGCAAGTCTATGGTGTCCAAAGGAATCTTGAGGCTGGGGATATTGTGGACATGCCGTATCGCCTTCGAAAATTTGTCTGCCCAGCCGCATAGAAAGAATATCGTAGAATGCAGCGTTAGATTAAACAAGTATCAAAAGCGTGACTCGGAGAAGAAGGCACGAACCAAGGAACGAACCAAAAGGGAAGGAAGGAAGGAAGGAAGGAAGGAACGAAGGAAGGCACGAACCAAGGAACGAGCCAAGAGGGAAGGAAGGAAGGCAAGGAAGGAAGGCAAGGAAGGCAAGGAAGGAAGGAAGGAACGAAGGCTTCACAGCTCAGGTATTTTTGGGGCCTTGCTGGGTAAGTGGGGAAGTAGTTTATGAAGGGATTTGACCCCCCCTACAGTGGAGAATCAAGTGTAAAGAGCTGGAACATCAAATGGAAACAGGCTTATATCGGGGTTTAGCACGGATAGCTCTGAATGTTTTGTTGATTACCCTAGATGCT
Source organism: Symbiodinium pilosum (assembly GCA_905231905.1). Lineage (NCBI taxonomy): Eukaryota > Dinophyceae > Suessiales > Symbiodiniaceae > Symbiodinium > Symbiodinium pilosum. The sequence continues at coordinate 15,508 of CAJNIZ010041024.1, forward strand.
GAATGCTCTAATACAGCCATAGAAATAATTGGACAATGACCCTTGATCCCTATATGGTTCCTGTAAAATCCATAGAGATCATTAGACCGCTGCAAACCTACCCTAGGAGCAGGGAGCTACTGGGACCACATGCGCCAGGGTAAATCTCCCTAGAGACTTCTCATACAATCACCGCTATTATTTCTGTTCCATTTCCTTCTTCATTTGGGTTCTCCATCACCCAAATAGCACATTCCCTAACAGACATGCATGAAGACATGACAAGCATCGTATCATCACCATGTCGGCAGTAAGGGAGGTTGTTTCTGCACTAGGGGGGAGGCCGCGCAGCTCATTTTGTTTGCAAAAGGGAGGAGCTGCGCCCCGCCCAACCGCACCGCTTTTTTAGGCGATTCATGCTTGCAAGAAATGACAAGTATCGCGTCGTCACTGTAGGCAGTCCATGGAGGCTGTGTTTGCACTAAGGGGAGGCTGTGCCACTCATTTCGTTTGCAGATGGGGGGGCGGCCGCTCCGGCCAACCCCCCCGCTTTTTTACGGCATTTTAATGCCATCCATGAGTGCAAGAAATAACAAGTAATCATCGTGTCCTCACCATGTTGGCAGTAAGGGGAGGCAGTGCCGCTCATTTTGTTTGCAAGTGGGGGTGGGGTTCCCCCCCCCCAACACCCCCGCGTTTTTGAGGCGATCCCTGTTGCAAGAAATGACAAGTGTCGTGTTGTCACCGTTGGCACTAAGGGAAGGCTGTGTTTGCACCAGGGGCTGTGCCTCTCATTTTGTTTGCAGATGCGGGGGGGTTTGCCCCCCCCAACCCGCCCGCTTTTTTAAGGCCATCCATGATGGCAAGAAATGACGTGTATCGTGTCGACTGCTAACATTTTCAAGCTCCAAGAGGATCCGAGGATTTCAAAGCGACGACAGTTACGAGGATTGCGACCCGAACCCTTGCGATCCCTGTGACGATTGGCACTTCTTAAGAATCCGAAGGGTTCTGAGGGTCTAAAAGCAACGACAGTTACGGGGATCGTGACCCTGACTCCCACGATCCGAGTGACTGCTAACATTTTTCAAGCCCCAAGATCATCCGAGGGTCTCAAGCAAGGCGACGACAGTTACGAAGATTGCGACCCCGACCCCCACCATTCCTGTGACGGACGACACTTTTGAACATCTGAGAGTTTCTCAGGGGCTAAAAGCGACGACCGTTACGAGGATCGTGACCTCGACCCCCGCGATCTGAGGGGTTCTGCGGGGCTAAAAGTGACGACAATTGGGAGGATAACGACCTAAACACGACGATCCTTGTCAGGATTCCTAATTTCACACAGAAAGTTGTTTTTTGATCAGAGAAAATTTTTGATGACGGGAGCAATCCAAAAGTGAGGACAGTTCCGCATTTCGCGACCATGACGTTTTTTTGACAGAGAGAAAGTCTCTTGCCTTTTCTTGATCCTCAAAAAGTTTCTCTTTGATATTTAGCAAAAGTGTTTTTTGATCCTTATTTTTTTGATTGCCTTTCCGAGTAGAGGGGCCTTACTGCCGATGGGCCTTTCTTTTGCCAGGGAGGCGGAGGTGCAGCAGGTGAAGTGCACTCAGCGCAGGCAGCACAGCCTCCAGGCTGCACAGATCTGCACAGATCTGCATGGGCTGTAGCCGCTACGCTGTAGCCTTCATTGATAATCATACGCTGCTCACCCTGCCACAGCTAAGGGCCAAAAGGGCTGGACATGAAAAGCCCCAGGCGCAGTTGGTGACAGCATGCCCTGCACACTGCTTTCGCTCCCTTCTTGAAGCCCTGGGACTGAGGGAGCGACCCGTAAGAACCCTCCTCGTGAATGTTTGTGAATTCAGGAACCCCTGGCCTCTTCGAAGAAAGAGGCACGACAAGAGGATTCAACAGTATGTCCACCCTGGTGGCACCTGCCTTTCGTGATCTAAGTCTTGCAGGTGGACAGGAAGGACATAGAGGTGGCTAAGGCTGCAGCTGAAAGTGTCGCATTGGTGGCCTGCTACAGTCCAAGCAGATCCAGGATGTGTTTGCAACTTGATGCAGGCTGTGCCCAAGGAGCAAGAAGCCCCGAAGGCTGGATGCGGCTCATCACATGCGGATCACTAACGGGCTCCTGGCAGCTTGCCGTGATGGCACGGTCAATGGTGCTCAAACCCAAAGATCACGACATTTACGCTGACTATCCCAGAAAGGGTTGGGGGCTGTGCAGCCCTGGCAAGTAGAGGATGACGAGTGCAGTAGCAAGACCCGCGGCCAGCTCCAGGAGTTGTGATCCTCTCATGGTCACCAGAGCCAAAGAGCGCGTGCATTGCAAAGGGTAAGAGCGAACAGGCTGCGCCGCCATTTCTGCCCCCTGTTGTCCGGCGCTTAGCTGACCAGTGGACAAACATGTTCCCAGGGAAGTCTGGGTGACAAGCTTTTGCGGCTGGCAAGGCTGCGACCAGCAGGACGAACTCACCGGCCCAGGTGCAGGCAGACATTGACGAGGCGGTGCTGTCAAGAACTTGAGCTGTTGCTCGTGAAGCTTGCAAGCCCAAGCTGTGCCTGCAGAGGTTCTTAGCAAAGCTCAAGACCCGTCCGGCTCCCATCAAGCAGATGTTGCTCGAGCATATGGTCGTACTTGACAAGTCTTCACAGGTCCCAGGTGCGGTACCTTCTGGAGGCTCATGCAAAACTTGATGGCAAGTGCACTCTCATTTTTTCCATATCAGTTGCGTGTCAAGCTGCCTGCAGGTCAAAATCGTGTCCGCCGTGAAGGTGCCAGAGACTGGAGACAGGCCCTTTGCTCCTCAGTGCGCAATTTCCAGACAGCAAGGTGCCAGTTGCAAATCTTACTGCTCCATTTTCAATCGTTCCGCTTGAGCTGAGGTTGTGGGCCTTGCAAGATGCAGCTTGGCTGTCACAGCACTACATAAGCCCCTAAAAGTCTGCTTCTGGCCTGATTCAGGGTCTATTGGCCTGCCAGGCAACAACCCTGTCAAATTCCGAACCAAGAGTTCGAGCTCAAGGGAAAAAGCGGATGCTTGGCGGCAACTGCGAGACTTGTTCAGCCTGTGCATTATCCGTAAGTGAATGGAGGCCCTCAACCTAAAGCTCTCGGTCAGTCTCATTAAAAACATTTTGTAGCCCATCTCAGGTTTGGAACCAGGCCTCCAAGCTTCAAATTGGTCGCGGAGACTTCCTCACCTTTCGAGTGCAAGATGCGGACTGGGTTTCGGCTTCGCTGGGCTTTGCCAGTCTGAAGACGTCAAGCCTGCAAAGCAGAGTGACCCAAGAGGACCTCGATGATCCGACATCTTTCTTTGCTAGAGCCATGCTGGACTTCGATCGCATGGTTCCTTCAGGCTCCGTTGAAGCTGTTCAACTGAGCTGTTTGTTGAGATAGGGTCACCGCTTTTGCTAGTCACCTTCCCTAGCTTATCTCCCTCTAGAATTGTGGCCACCCAGCTGTGGCAACAGTAGTGGAAGCTGCGAACACCTCACGACACAAGCCCGACGGCCACAGAGTGGAGGTTTTGAAGACGAGATACCACTCGAAGACAGCTCCGGCAAACAGGCCAGGAATCTTTGTGCTTCTGACGGGTGACCAAGAAGTTGTTGAACAGCTGTAAACACCGGCGCACGTCATCTTGCAGCACGAAGTACTGCTGCAATCTGGGAATTTAAAGTTCAGATGCTGCGAGACTCGTAGGTATTCGCCCAGGCGCTTTGAAGGAGATGATGCCATTGTAGCCGCTGTGCCGCCAGGTTCCGGGTGGAGGGATCAAGGCCCGGAGCAAGTGCCAATATGGTCTATGCTGGTCTCAGTGGCAGCCCCTCGCACTGCTTGAAACCTGCATGAGTTAGAAAGCTTGCTGTCAACGTTGCAGGTTCGCGTGCGCGTACAGGGAGCCTTTTCTGCCGCAGGACATGAGGCCTGAGTTTTGTAGTGGTCCTTCTAGCTTTTCCATGGCGAGCTGCTTTTCTGCCAGGTCAGCTAATATAAATGGATCAGGCTTAACTTGATCTCTTTAAAACCAGACCTGGCCGTGTTGCTGCTTGACACATGCTTTCTGCAGCCGGATGATGGTCGTCAATCTGATGGAACAATCTACGTGATTAGAACAAGACGCGGCCCTCTTTTGAGCACTACTTCGGCCATCGATTCGACATGTTTTTTGGTTCACCCGCACATGCGAGGGCTCACAAGGGTGTCCCCAATCGGTTCTTTCAAGCCGCAGCTGCACTGCAAGCACAACAAGTGATTCACACTTATGAACATGCTAAATTCGCGCTTTGTGCTGCTGTATTGGCAGAGTGCACTCACACGGCTTGCCTGCGATGTAGCACCAGTCGCAGGCGTAGCATTTGCATGTAATTTGCGCGAACCGTTTGTAGTAGGCATCAAAAGATGACCCAGTCTTTGGAGAGACATGTTGTCTCATTCCATTACTGCAGGGGGTTTGATGAGATGGTGTACTGATGACAGCGCATTAGCTCGTGGGCAACGGGTCCCGAAGCTGCATCTTTCATCCAGCTCGGCACTTCCACCTACACCTAGGCAGCATGGATGCCTTGTAGGAAAGCCACCTCAGTTCATAGGTGCCGCTTGAACAGCCAAAGTACTATGGCATGGTGTTGCGAGTGCAGAGTGTGGAGCGTGCAGACCAACGAAAGTTGGACTTGGCCTCGCACGCCAAGATTTCACCCCTCATCCAACTTTGTTGAAGGCGAAACACTATCGCCATTGCACACACATAGTTTCACCAAGGTTCTCCCTAAGGAGCAGGGGGTCTTTATGGTGTGGTCGCTGCACTTCAGTGTTGACACCACGCCCCACAGCGGTCAAAACAAGCATGAGGATGCGTCTTGCAGCTTGATTGTCGCAGGCCTGTGAGGCAAGCGGCATGGGTAAGAGGAGGGATGGTGTTCGATTGGTGTTCTAGCTAGCAAAACTCAAGTTGTACTGATGCAGTCATGCCGCCGCTCGCTTCCATTCCAGACAAGAACTAGGGGCGTGCAATAGCACGTGTTCATGCTTTAATTTGGAAGGGTGTGATCTTGTCCAGTGAGTCTGCCACTCAGCCAAGGAGTGTTTGGACTAGTTGCGTGCTTCCGGAAACAAAGTTCTGAGCGCAGCGAGCTCTAAGGGACATGGGTGCTGTGCAACAAAAATGCTGCGCAGTTCAGGCCTGAAGTGCAATTTTGTCTACATTCGTGCTGGCCGGTGCATGAAAGAAAAGCCTAAATCCCTCTTGCAGGAGGTGGGTGGCACAGCTGAAGCTGTTGCAGAAACGACGCTTTGAAAGCAAAAACAGGTGCAGGGTATTACAAGGATCACTGCCAGCTGAGTATGTTGCAATGCCTATGCCTTGGCAATGACGCTGAAAGCGCATTTTTGAGTGTGGGACAGGTCCGGACTTCGGCCCTGAAAATGCAGCAAACCATACCTCTAATGACACTTTGCTTGCGTGTATTGCATGCTGGAGTGCGGCCCTTGGGGCGGTTGGTTCCTTTGTTCGCCAGCTGCATCCGGCGGTAGTCTGTATGCTAAAATATTAAAGATGCGATAGCTGATCGCTCCTTTCCTCGTGCTTCAGGCTTGCAAACCTTGGACCTCCACCTGCCGGAAATTGCCCGAGTCGATGGGCTGTTTTTTAAGGACATCTGGCCAGATCCCACAAGGTTGACTGCACAAAGCCTGCTCTGACAACACTACAAGCGAAGAAAATGTCATTAGTCCAGTCCGAGCCCAGTTCGTCTTGCAGTTCTGCTTCCCAGTTCCACTCCCCCTTTGGTGCTGTGCCACGGGCTTCCTGGCAGCCAATGCATCAGAACATACGAAGGCCTGACAGTTCTGTGCCGTCTTGATGTACCGGTATCGCTAGCACGGGTGATGCTTGAGTTTCCCTGCAAAAGAGAATGCTTTAGCAAGCTCTTTCTGGCAATTCCAAGGAAGTGCCTCAGCGATCAGCCCATTCCACCAACTGGAAAGCCACTCTGGCTAAGTGAGGCCTTCTGCTTCGATAAAAAAAGCAACGGCCTTCTCAGAAGCTTAGTTCCTCGCTGTAGGCAGAGGCCTACGTGACGCTCCAGCGACTCGCTTGCACATGAAGTTCTGTAAAGGAAGAGTGCTTTGCTCATGAGCCTCGCGAAGGAAGCAAAAAGAAGCCGAAGCCGCTCAGCGCAGGGGCCCCTAATTGTTGAGCTAAGCGAGCGCTATCATTATGGTCCATGTCAGTGCGTGACCACGGACTTTCATACGCGTGCCAGGGCTACAGGAGCTAGCCGAGAAGGCTGCAGAAGACGAGCGAAAGGCAAAAGAAGAAGCACAACGAAAAGCAGCTGAGGCCTGCTGGGGGCAGGTTGGGAGATGTCCGCAGCTCAACCTGTTGAAATTCTTCTAAGGAGGAGGCGAAGAAAGCTAAGGACTGGGCTGTGGGGAAGTCATCCAGTTTGAGCCCAGCAGTGGCATGAGTGCGGAACGATGCGCTTCAGCTTGTAGGTTCGCCCGTTACTTGTCTGCAAAGCTTGAAGCAGGAGGCCGAAGCAAAAGCGAAAAAGAAGGTTTCTTCGATACTCGCCTGTTTTGAGCCCACTGTAGGAGTCAGCAGCCTTACAAAAGATTGTGCAACGTGGGCTAAGGGTGCCTAAACTCCAAATTGTTTATGATGGCCAGTATATGCAGCATAACAAGCGGCGGAAGATCAATCAACTTGTCAAGCCCTCCAATGCCTGCACTTGAAATGTGGACGACTCCTGTGCTTAGGAAAAAGGCCGCAGCGCCAAAGACGCCCACAAAGCCAGACCTGGAGGAGGAGTGGGGCTTTAAGTTGTGAAGCTGTCAGTGTCTTCAATATGTTCTGGAGAAGAGGGCGTAGGGTGCAGCGTAGGGTGGCATGGAAGCCGTGTGCCAAGTTGTTTAAGTTTGGATCTGCAGGATGTCAAGGCAGCAGATGCTAAGCCAGAGCAGGGGCCGGAGGCAAAGGTGGGAGAGCTTAGTGGTATACCTCAAAACTCGAGCTTGACAACATGCACAGAGCAAGCGAGGCTGAAGTCTCTGAGGAGGAGAAGGAGAAGTCCCCGAAGTTGCTTGTCAGCATTTCTTCCGCCTAACGAAGCCGTGTGACTGGCAACCGGGTCTGCCTTTCGAGAGTCTATACCTGATTGTTTTCTGGCTCGGCGCTGTTGTCTGCTGGGCCACCACGGAGTTCAATGCTTCAGGCCGGCAAAACCAGCCAAGCCGGAGGGGGAGCTCCGCTACGAGTTTGAGGTCTGGATGGAGCTGTGGTAGTTGTCTTTGCGTGACGGAGTGGTTGGAAGGTGAAGTGTGTCTCAGCCCGGGGCCTCCGTGATGCGGACTGGCTGGAGGGAACCTCCGACCCGTACTGTCTCTGTGAGTCCATCGGGAAGGTGGGCACAAGTCCAAACAAGAAGAGTGCCAAAGGGCCAGAGTCCACCGAAGGTCAAATCCAAGTTCAAGACGAAGACGGTGAAGAACAAAGAGAGCCCTGTTTCCCACTCAGTGTGCTTAGATAGTTCTCTGCTCGGGCATCTCAACTGCACACCCAGGGAGGGGTTCTCAATTCAGCACTTTAGCTTGATTGCCAGCCATGCGGGTCTCTGCCAGATTGGCCAGGATGTGCAGCCAACAAAGCAAAATGTGAACATGGTGGTAGCAGAAAGAAGCCTTGCTAACGTTTCTCACCCTGCTCGATCTCTCAAAAACCAGAATGTCCTGGTTAATTAACTTCGGCAGACGCAGGCCCTGAAAGCTGTTGCTAGGTCTGGAACCAAGCGGCAAAGATGCAGCTTGGTCAGGGGGACTGTCTCAAGTTCTCCATCTATGACCAGGCAGGCGACAGCAGGGGTGCAGGTGCTCAAGCTTGCCAAATTTGAGAACCCTTGATGGGCTTCCCATGCATGTCTTGATTGCGAAACATCCTTAGCGAGACTCCAAGCATGTTAGATCTTTACAGAAAGGGGCTAACACGCTTCATTCAAGGCCTCCAGGGCCTCGATGGTGTTGCGATGCTTTGATGTTTCGTGATTGAGACCAATCGTCGAGTTCCATACTTGAGCGCATGGTTCTGTTGGACCCGGCGCCGTTTCCATGGCTCCCAGCGGACCTGCGGATCAAGTGGGAACAGCCGCATGGAGACGCCTGTCGCCAGGCCCATGAGGCCAGCCAATCTGTTGTTTTTGCAGGCTTCCCACACACATCAGACAATTGCTGAAGCATTTCGTAGTGTGCCCTCCAGGAGGGGGCGGACGAAATGCTTCCTCCTTTTGCTGCTTTGGACCATGGCCTGGGCAGAGGAGCCAAGTTCTGGTTGCCCGTTTTGCTCCTGCAAGTGCCAATTCTTGTTCCCCTGCGTTGCTCTCTGTAAGCGGGTGCGGCCTGGGGGTCTTAGAGGGTTGCCCAGCGCAATGCAGCATCTGCAGATGGCAAGCTCATGGCATTAGACCTTCCAGGACAGCTGCCCAGCAGGTCCTGCAGGCTTGTGGTCTACATATGTCCGCACACTGAACAGGATTTTGCAAAGCTGCAGTCTTAGAGGCTCATTTGGTATGCTGAAGGTGCAGCCTGTCGAGAGCCAGAGACACCACCCAGACCTGCGAAGGCAGGGCCCAAATTGGAAAAGCAGATGTCTACATGGCTTGGAAAGTGTTAGCAACCTGTTTTTTCATCGAGGCAAGCCCTGTACCCGTCCCAGCGGTCCCAGCACCAGCTTCTCCACAGTCGGACCTCATCACGCAGGCTGGGGCCCGGCTGGGGTTCCCGTAAAGGCATATGTAGATTCAAGCAGCGATGATCGATCCCTGGTGGTTGCAGGAAATGGAGGAGTTGAAGATGCTTATAAAAATGGGTGACGAGCGCATGGCTTTCCTTAAGGAACTCCAAGGAGCCTGACCTTGAAATTAGAGTGCCCGTGAAGCATGAGTCGTGAGCCATGTACATGTCAAACTACTTTCTCATCGGTTTCCTGAAGGAGCCGCAACAGATGGCAAAGGCCTGCCACTGTCTGCTGCACAGACGCAGGCACTGACGGAGGGTCTCCCGTTGCTGTCAGAGATTGCTGGTCAAGGCGACAGGGCGCCTATTGCAGCAGCTGAAGATTTCTTGGTAACAAAAACCGTCCTCCCCATGGCGGAGCCCGTAGCTCACATAGAATGGCTATTATTGCGCAATCCGCGGCCTTCAACAGCATCATCCCCGTCCTCATCGCCGCAGTCACAGACGCCAACATGCATATTGGCAGCGGTACATGCTGAGGGGAATGTTCGGCTTTTCAGCCCCAGTGGTGAGCTTTTGCTCACTTTTGAGGCTGGCCACGACGCACCAATCACGCACATAGCAACCTCTCCAACACATGAGGAGCACCTACTGGCTACAGGAGATGCCGGTGGATCAATTCGAGTCCACAGAATCTCTGTGAGGCAGCGTCGTGTCAGTAAGGAGGAGCGGGCAACGAGATCCAACTCTTCGGATGAGAAGCTCTCGCAATACTTAGGCCCTCAGCTGAACGTTACAAGTCAACTCCAGAGGCAACTCCAACTTCCTGGAGGAGATGGCAGCTTAAGCGCCTTAGCTATTGCCAACCACAAGAGCACTCGGGAGATCGTCGCGGGTGATTCCATGGGGCGTATTAGCGTATTTGCCAAGAATGGCACCTTGAAGAATCAGGTCGACGCAACAGCCATGGAGGGTCCAGGTGTGGAAGGCCTGCACTCCTTTCATAGCCAAGTGATCTTCCGTGCTGGCATGGAGTGGGGCTACGTGAACCTTGACAAAGCTGAAGTGAAGCACATCGATTGTCCAAAGTTCGAGGCAGGACAGCCCTCGCTTGCAAATTGCTCGAAGGATTCGTCGTTTTTTGCTTCTCACATGTTTCACGTCGTTGCTTTCATGGCAGGGCCGAGTTGCTGCAATTACAGTCGACAGCCAGCAGCTTTCAAAGGTGCCCCAGAGAGCTGTTTGCACGTGTACCACACTGTCCTTTGTTGAGCGCAGAGCTTGTGACGTTTGCTCCGGGAATGCCATTTGCACAGCTGGGGTCGCGTTTTAGAATACTCGCAATTGAGCCTGTCAATGCATGTCCGATTCAGATCACTAGGATTTCAGTGGGTACAATTGGATTTGTTTGAGGTACTTCTGTCAGATGAAAGCGGCGCAGCACCTTGCCGGCAAGACATGTAAGATCTTCGGTCCGAAGCGCTGCGCCAGAATTGTTTGCAGCGCCGTGCTTGTCTTGCGAAGGTTTGGGTCTTCAACGTCTGCTGCTTACTTCCCCAACGAGTTTGTAGTGGAGCCTGTGCTTGTAGCAGCGAGTGAGCTCTTACTGTCCTCGTCACTCTGTGGCGACTTACGGCTGAGTAGCAGGAGTGCGTGAGAGAAATGTCCTGAGACACATGGGTCCTAGGTCTTTTAGCAGGCAGTACTGTGTACCAAAAGCTGCCATCCTTTTCCTATGATTGCCTCGGATTGCCACTCGAAACCTTACACTAGGTTTTGATACTGCAGAACGTAGTGCAGATCTGGCCGTCAAGTGTGTCTAACGTCTCAGCCAGAGCACATGGCGGAACAGCCAAAATCACCGCTAGGGGTTAGGTTCATCTTGTCAATGGTGGTGCTCCGAAGGGTGCTAATCCATATTAGCAAAACTCTACAAACACATTTGCCTACACAAGACGCCGTCCCAGGCCCCCAGGCCTTTTTTCTTGGCGCAGAGGTCAAGAACCGCAAGGACTGCGAGTTCGAGAAGAAGTTTCCCCATGCCACAGATTACAAGGCTGTGCTGATGAGTTAAGCGGTGATACACTTCGATGACCTTCATATGTGGGTTGTGGATGTGTCGTGCGGACTATAGCTAGTCAACTTGGCGTTTTAAGCAAGCCTGTGTGCACAACATTGCACAAAATCTTCTTCTTGCTGCCCTCTTGAACCTGGAGCTCACGGAGTGCAGGTTGTTCCAGTGAGAGAAGATCTGTTTTAGTTTATCAATAACGAATGGCCATGAGAAAGGATCAAAGCATCAACATACTTGGAGCTAACAGGAAAACGTCACCTGAGATCAGATGCAACGCATTCTTGATCAGAAAGATGCAACGCTGAAGAAGTCGAAAAAGGCCAGAAGGCCCCGCCACCCAGAGACCCAGGATGCCGGCAACCTGTCTTCCTTAGAGAATAATGTGGCCAACATGGCCCACATGTGCCACAAAAGTTTTCAGGACGGGGCAGGAGCCGTCATCCAAGACTGCCCTTGTGCTTTGCAGGAGAAAAGCAAAATATGCGGGAGTCAAGTGCAAGCACAAGGAAGAGGAGGAAGAGAATACACGACGTAGCGTAGGCCAGCGAAGACAGACATCAATTAAGGGGAAGTCTCGAAACTCTCCTACTTCGTTGAAACTCGAAAAACACAGCGTCCTGCATCCTAGCGGTATTCGGGCAATGAGTCGCGAAAGGCGAAAGCAACAGTTGCACAACATCAAATGATGTTACTCCCTAACCATGCTGTTATGCTTCGCGTCGACTTTGGAGATTGTTCATCTGTCAGCTTAACGTTTCGGATCGTGTCATCAGAGCCAGCAAGTTTGAGCTCTGGTGACGTTTGCAGTTCTGGCTCCCAAAGCTTGGGCAGTGTTTCATACCAGCAGGTGCCTCTGGAGCTCTCCGCTATTCGTGGCTTTGTGCCTGCGATGCAGTTCTTTCTTTGGGCATGAGGATGCTTTGCCGGCTTCAGGATGCTCATCGTGCTGCGTGAGATGCTGAGGTGATCGGGTTACAGAAGTCAACCCCGTCAGAGTTTCCAACGTCATCCCTGTTGGCACCGGCCTTGGAACGACTGAGTCTAAGGCGCAGCGAAGGCTGCTAAGCTGAGTTGCCGGTGCCAGGCTTTGAATATGAGCCAGCACATGGGTAGAAGACGTCCTGGAGAGCTAGGCCCGGCTATGTGTAGCTAATGTGCTTGAAGTGCTGCGGCAGGGTCCTTGACAAAGCTTCATGCGATGGATGCTAGAGAGAGCGGCTGGCGTTTGGCGGCAGGTCCCGGCGGTCATGTGATTTGGCGGCGGCCAAGACTACCTATTCGGGACTGGAGCGTTGGGGTCTCTGCTGGGAGAACTTGGTTGCCAGTCTTGCTTGCTTCTTTGCCCGCCCAAGCTCCTGGCATAGGTGCAACGAAAGCAGCACGGAGATGTAGTAGCTCTTCTTTCCGACGACGGGCGAGAGGTTGAGATATTGGAAATCCTGATGCAGGCGCAGATATGAGTTCGGCGTTGCATGTGTCCAATTGGTCTCAACTTTTGCTTGTTTGCTAGCAGCTCGCACCATAAAGTGTTGCTGTTGTGTCTTTCAGTTCTGGACGGTTGCTACAGTCGTCTCCTTTCCTTGCGTCGGCTGTTTTGCCAAAGCCTACTTAGCTGAGCGAAGTGCGCAAGCATGCAGCCTATGAAAAGGTCTACACACCGCCTGCCAACAGCGACCCATTCTCCAACTTCAAGCTGCCGGTGATGGCCTGCGCAGTGGTTCTTCTGCTAGGCTCTTTTCCCAGGTTGCGACAGATACCTGAAGGCTGCTCAAAGCTGCGCAGCATGTGCAGGCTATCAGTTCATGAAGCAGAAGGGCAAGGGAGGCCGGCGGCCTTGGTCATAGTTATGTCCGGGTATTGAAAGAGCAACCTGGCCCTGGCCTTGCCGGCAATGACGAGGCTCCGGAGGCCTCGCTGGCCTGGGCGGTGGGCGTGGAAAGCTTGGCAAGAGTGACTTTGCCAGCGCGGGCCTTGGCATCTCCCATTGCTCTGGCATGTGCTCGGGCCGTCCACGGGGCATCTAAGCTAGCAATCGTCAACAGTCTCTCGCAAATCCATGTTCTTGTGCTAATAGGCTTGCTCAACAAGAAGAAGATGGGAGGCTTGAAGGGCAAGAGGCAGGACACGCCTACCGATTAATGCCTCAATGCCCCAACAGCCGGACTATGCGGCATGGCCACGCAATCTTCTGGCAGCGTGAAGTGTCAGAAGAAAAAGCTGCTATGTTGGCAGGCCTTGATGACTGAGGGTGTAGCATATGTGGATCCGTGGAACAAGATGGCTGGTAGGAGAAACTCCTGCCCTCATCTCTGTGCAATCTGAGAAGCGCTCATTTGATACTCAAATATGTGACTAGCAAGGAGCGGCCTAGGAGTGGCCAAGCAAAAAATGGCGCTTTCCAGCTGTGTGATGCTCCGTGGTCCGGCAAGCTGCCGTTACCTCGTTACCTGTTACTGTTAGCTGTGAGAGGCACATTGCTTCAAGGCTTGCAGATCTGTGAAGTCGTGACCATGATGCTAGAGCTGTGCATGGCACGAAGCTCTTTCAGAAATGTTTCGCGTCCTGCTCCTCCAACCACCATTGACATCAACCAGGCAGAAAGAAATGTATAAAAAGCTCACATTGCTTGCGCTTAACAACACTAAACAGCACTAAAAGGAGGTTCGAATCAGAATTCAATGGAGAAGTTGCAAAGAAGACGGCTTGCCATCCAACGTCCAGGGCAATGGTTGGCTTATGAACTGCCAAGCACATTGCTGCTTTGTGCGAAGTTGCCAGCGTAGGCTCTAAGCAGAGGCTGTGCCAGATAATGGTATACCAGGACAACTCGTAAATTCGATGCGACAGAAAAAGATGTCAGCTGCTGATTCGTCTTGAGGCTTTGCCATGGCCTGGCTTGTTTGCCCTCCATTTCAGGGCTACACAGCGAAGATGTCAAGCTTTGGCAGGACACAGGAAAAGCTGACGATTTCCTGGGCTACATCGATTTGTCGTTTGATCAGATCTATCCAAAAGGCACAACTTTCCCAGAATGCGCAATTTCCGCTTGTTGTTGCAAAGCTGCAAAGCGTTTGGAGGCTTTGAGGGCGAACTCGCTCTGAAGGATGCAAGCGACTCCGCCAAGAAGCAAGAGGCATACATTAAGGCCATCTGGGCAGCACTGGCAGAGATGAGAGAGTGCCTGTCCAAAAGCGCATCCCTTACAACATATGGATATTTCTTCTTGAATTGCAGTGAGTTCTTGCACATCCAACTGAACTTTGACAGCACCTCTAGGTCCGGGTTAAATGTTGCTGATGTTGCTGATGTTGCTGCTTCTCTCCAGATCCGCGTGCGACATCTGAGAGCGATTCCGCCTGGTGAGAAGTAGGCTGCACTAGTTGCATCGTGGCCTGCAAGGGACTTTCACCAGTTTCGCCTTCTAGAGCGGCTTATTTTGAAGCACGGCACAGCGTGCGCGTTTCTGGGCAGAGCTGCTGCATTCAAAATCACCTGGAGCTGTTGGGCAATGTCATCCAGAAAGACGGAGCAGAATTGATTCAGCTTCAGGAGATTTTTGTGTACTTTGACTGCTGGGTTCAGTCCTGGGAATCATGAGACCCGCCCTCCGGCAAGCTTTGGGATAATTTGCAAGTAGCTGGATCATTCAAAGCATGTTGTGTTTCGGCATCTGGCACGTGTCTCATGACCACGTTGGTGTGCGACGACGAGGAGAAGTGTTTCAGCTCGTCGCGCGAACGCCGACAGCTGTGCTCCTCAGTGTGCGGCTGCAAGCACGGACACAGAACAGTAGAACCGACGCTGCATGACGCAGCTTGTTGCTAATGATGCTAATATGTTGGGTTTCAGATTGCAGATTGCAGTCGCAGAAGCTCTGCATTTCAAATTCCAATGCCTGAGACATTTTTCACACTTCGTCCCAGACAACATCCAAAGTGGATCACATGCCAAACAAACAATGCCGACTCGAGTTTAACGGGGTTGCCTGCTACTTGTTTTACATCTCAACCTTATGATGTTAGAGTGGGATTATCCCCGCCGGTATGCTGGCCTGGCGCATGCAGCAATCCCAGCGGCCTTTGACCTGACTGTCAATGCATGCAATGCAGCGAAGACTGCCTGAAGCTGGATGCAGGTCAATCGTACATAATAGTAGAATATGATTGAAGGTTTCATTCTTATCGTCTCTTGCAGATGTCACTCATTTATTCGCAGACGTAAGCTGTTAGGAATATCAGAGTTCCCGGCCTGTGGCTGCGAGTTCCACAGGACATCATCAGACTGAGAGCAAACTTGTGGGAAAGTCTCAGCTGGCCAATTCCTCCCTTTCCTTCCGCCCAAGATGTTGTTTTGAGCTTGGGTAATTTTGTCCATCCATTCAAGCTGGAGACCGCCACCTGCATCCGTCTGCTGTTGGCAACAGGAACTAGTTTCACCTTGAGCCCGAGCGTTTAGGTATGGGATTTTACTTACCACAAGAGGGGCTTGTCCAGGACATGTTGCTTGGGAGCAAAAACTGCAACAAGATTGGACTTTTTGCTGTCCTTGGATCCTTGGAGTCTCGTTGCACAAGAAGCCTGTGGAACATCTTGGCTCTGGCGCTTGTATCGTCCTTTAAGTGAGACGAGCTGGATGCTGCTTCATGTGAGCTGTGTTGTTCACACAGAATGGCAGGGTCGCACAGATTCTTGTGGTGCGAGTGGCAGAGTCACTCGTGCTTCGCCTCTGGCGTCTTGATTTTCGCGAATCTCCGGGACGAAGCCACATGATGTGCGCTGGCAGTTTTTGGTCCGCGTGCAATTCGCCGACATGCATCAAGTGCAGAAAATTGTCCAGATGATTCATTCCAGCGAGGATCCCAAGTGCATGAAGCGCGGCATCTGCAGCAGCACAATGTGACACAGATGGTTCGTGGCATGGCAAGTTTTTTTTTCCAGGCGGCTGCCTAAAGGATCAAGATCTTAAACAACAATCCTTGCAGGGGCTTCCGGGACGCAGCCCCCCATCATTAAGCTTGTGCCATGACTACTGTAGCATCAGGGGTGCTGATATGGTTGTCGCTATTGGCATCTTCCAGGTTCGTATGGTTTCAGGTCTGACGTGTGATAGCTAATTACCGATGGGGAACACAAATCAGCAGAGCATGATAAGCATACGACATTGCAGATCATTGCTTAGACTCCTTGCCTGCAATGGGCAAGGGCAGAGGCAAGGGACGCGGCAAGGGCAAACAGAAGGGTCGCGGAAAGGGCAAGAGCAAGGTGCATAAGCATCTTGCCTGAGATCGTCTTCTCCTTTTTGGGTTTTGTGTCGTGTTGCAGAGGGGCTGCGAGAATGTAATGTCCTCATCGTGGCATTTGTCAAGGCCTATCCGACGCAGCATTTCACATTACTGCTTGTGCCGGTGTTACCGTACACCAACAGCCATCAACCGTTTGGTGGTCTAGAGCGCATGACTTGAGCCTGCTAATCGCTGGCCATCATCTGAGGGGCGCAAGAAAGCGCGATAAAGATCTCAAGCGAGCATCCAAACATACCGGCTTCCTTGCTGCACCTTGAGTAGGTAGCTGGGGTGATGCACGAGCGTGACACGCTTTTTGCATGTCAGATGTGGCTATTGTCGCATATTTGTCAGAGAGCAGAGAGCTGCCGTCCATGATTGAAGCATTAAATGCCGTGCTGCAGGCGGCCCTGTTCCGTCCATCATAAAGGTCCGCAAAACTTGAGAAGTTAATTCGGCGGCGAGACATAGGAGGGGTATATCTCAAGAGATTTGCTGTTGAATCAACATGATCGTGCAGTTTCTGCTTCCAGACCAGCTGACAGCCAATTTGATATTGTACATATTCTGTTTCATGCTCTGTTTTTCCGACGGCATGCGGGTGCTGCTTGTGCCTGTCCAATGTGCTGGACGTGGCCATCAGTGTGTGCTGTTTCGGGAAGAGCTTTTATTTGTAGTGCCCTGACCTGCCGGGTGCGGGTGATAGAGAGGGTTGGATAACAATCTCAAGAGACCAGTGAACTGAAAAAACGAGGTGACTCTAGGCGGCAGCGGCAGCGTCTGAGCGACGGCTTTGTCACGCAGCTTGGTCCATTCGAAGAGGGCACCTGCTTCCCAGATCTTCCCAGTGTATTAAGCCGCCAAAATTGTGTGCTCAATGTTGTTTGCCCCAAGTCTTCAGCAGGACTCGGCAACTGAGGCGTGATGAGCAATCGATTTGCATTAGAAGCCTGCCTGAAACGCTGGAGTCAAAGCCACCTGGTCTCCGTTTCAGAGGGTTGTGAAGGGTTCGTTTGTGGACCACTAAGCTCTCATCACGCTCTTCCTCAGGCACGAAGTGAAGGAGGCTCTCCAGGGCGCGTTTGGTGAGGTTCCTTGGATGAGACATGTAGCAGTATAGCAGTAGAAGTTTGAAGACCCGTTCACAGCTTCAAGGGTCACATCATGCAGGATGTGTGCACCCGAGGTTACTCACGTGCACCTCGAGCGTCGCCTGAAGTTTGGCTTCGCTCGCTTTAAAGAACGAGAAGGCGAGATATCTAAATGCATGTTTCATAATTTTTGCCCTCTCCAATTTCAGGTGCAGAGGCAGCAATCCAAGCTGGAAAAGTTCTTGTCCTAGGGAAGGACGTGGAGATTGTCTCCGCACACAAGGCGGCAAGTTGAGCAGCTGGCTTCGATGTACGTTTTTTTTTTCATCGGAAGCAGGACGGCCGGCAAGGGAAAGAGCCCCTGACAGATGACGAAACAGAGGAGGCGCAACCGCGTTTTTTGTGCGGGTTGCAATTCCTGCTTGGCGCATCTTGGTGCTCTGTCTGCTGCAAACTCTGCAGGAGCTGTCTGGAACCCCTGACGCGGAAAGCGGAGACGCTGACCGCCCTCAGGAAGACAATCCTCAGGCACTGATTCAGACAACCAACCCTGCAGAGCGCATCTTCATTGTTGTTGAGTTGCTCTGCTTCATGTGTTGTGAGAGTCGGTGAGGAGGAACAAGGTGGCCAAGGCCCTTGTGAGGCGCACGTGTTTCTCACAAGCTGCTTAGTAAGATCTTGATGTGTTCAGGCAGTAGTCAGGAAGTCCTGCACAGAACATAGAGTCCAGCCATCTGATCCAGGAGCAGGTCCTCCACGGTCAAGAGTGGGAATCAGATCAAGAGGCCTTGCAATCACACAGCGGGACCGACATGGGGACATGTCTAATTTGCAGATTTCCTTCGATGGGCCAAGAAGCATGCTTCCTGAGAAGTTCTAGATTGGCACTTGCTTGTCTAGCCGAAATGCGCCCCCCAAACACATGCAAGCTTCCTACTAGATGAGATCTTACATGAGATCCTACTAGCAAGCGATGGCCATGCTTTCATGGCGTGGATATATCATATGTGCATGTCGGGAGGCACCGGGGCCTGGGACGGAGTTCGGGCTGCACCAAGACACCGACCCTTGGACAGCAAACAAACCGTTGTTGGCTCGTGAAGGCTTGGACACCAGTGATATCTAGAGATGATCCCGCTGATCCCCTCTTCTCTAAAATGCAGATCCCAAGGACATGGAAGGCATGGAGTCTGAGGCTGGGCCTGCGTCTGACTTTGATACGTACTGTCTGTTGCACGTATGGCATCAGGAAGAAGATCTCTCAGAGAGAGAGCGTGTACTGGGCACGCTGGAGGCAGTGAGCTGGAGGGCCAGTTGGGTTCGAGCCTCCACTCATCTCCATTCTAAAATTGTGTTGCGAAACCAGATTCCAGACCCAACAGTCTTGCTGTGCGTGTAGATGTTTCCAAGGTTCCTTGGGTTCATCTAGCAGCAGAGCTCTAGTTGACAAAAGCGGCGTTCTTTGTGCTTGGGCTGTCACCTTGCGTGGCAGCGGCACTGGCGCACAGAGGTAATGTTGAACGAAGCAATCAATAATCTCCCGACATAGAAGCCGAGTGATACGTACGGTAGCATGCTATTCAGATTGGGTGAAAATCATGTTGACCAGTCTCCATGATGCAGTGGCGGCTCACTGCAACATGAGGATTGCACAGAGAATCGGACACTGCGAGTCCTATCCCCTGTGATTAATTTTGCCAGTGATAGATTTCAGGCGATCCGGTTTTCGACAACAGAAGCCACATGGCAGCAAGCTAGATGCGCATGTCGGCACATACAAATCTGTTCAATGGTCATTGTCCGTGCACCCCATTCCAGGTGCTTCGCAAAGCGAACAGCAAAGTGTCGATGGCTGAGCTCGAATCCTGCTCTGACATTGCTCAGTTGAAGGAGGCTGGATCATATAGACATTTTCTGGTAGCCTGCGCTTCATCACGTCAGCGTGCATACGCTTCGGGTGTTGTCAGGAGCTTCCAGGGAAGAGCGCTTTGGTGCAAATCCTCCGATCGCTGGGGAGCAGCTTCCAAGACCCAACAGAAGAGGAACAAAAGCATTTGTCGTTGCACAAGGTTGATGAGTGATGCTAAAGTTGACACCTTCGCTTGGAACTATTTTCTGTTTAAATGTGAAGTTGCTTCACAATCAAGACGTCTGTTTCATGCCCAGATCAGCGGCGTAGAGTTGTGTCACCGAGGCTTCAAAGTGAAAGACAGAGGCGATGGTGTCTTCATGGTGTCTCTTACAAAAGTTGTCGCGTCCCCGGCTGCAGAGAGCTTTCCTTACGTGCTGCGTTCAGCGTGGCCCAGGACAAAGCACCCCTCCCGGCCAAGGCTCATGCATGAGGACCATAATCATACTGGTGACCGAATGCCTGGCACAGGTCGCAGATCCTTTCCTATCTCCCAGCGACAGGGCCAGTCACTGAAGGGACTCAGGAGGTCTAGGTGATGAGAAGTGTCTCACTGGTTGAGGGCAAGGCCTTTTCCATGCCTAAGGCTCGAGCGCCCAAACGTGCAAAATCAAATCGAAATGCCAAAAGATCAGCACGGAGCTTGGAGTGGTCAAGCAACATTGAGTTGGACGTGCTAGCAAAGATGCGAAGGGCTCAGAAAATCATTACCACGTGAGCACCTGTCCTGAGGGCAAAGGAGCCAGAGGTCGAAAGATGGACGGCAAAGGCTCGGGGAAGAGCAAGGCAAAGGATAAAGACCAGAACAAAAGTAAACGCGGTAAAGGCAATGCTGCAGGCATGGTGCTGCCAAAGCAGATGCTGGGAAAGAGTCTTCAGTAGCTTCTTCGTCGTTCATTGACGGATGAAGGTAAAAAGGAGAAAAGAAAGCCGAAAATTGATATTTCCAAGCGGAAGTCTCGAGCTCCATCATCCTCAGAGTCCCAGGCGATGGATTTCAGTTGCAGACCTTTCAGCCGGAGGTTTTTGACAAGGGCAAGCCAGGAAATGCAGAGTCCGGTAAGACAATTCTGTTTGCATTAAGATGGAAGGCAAGCAATCCTGGCCAGACTGTTGATTCGCATCGCAACAGAAATGTGGCGGCTGCGTCGCCTCCCAGGCCTTCATGTCCATGATACGTCTTGCAAAGTTACACTGTAATGGCAAGTTCAAGATTGATTGTTGCGCTTGGACATCGAGGAAGAGTGTGAGTTGAAACTGCAGGAAGTTGCCATCGCCTGGAGCATTGCCTTTCACACTTGACCCGCCAGCAGTTCCGCCACCTCCTCCAAGACCACTACTCCCTCCTCCGCCAATGGCTCCTTTGCCACCGCCCTCGTTACCACCACCCTCGTTGCCGTCCTCCACACCACTCGCCTTGCCCCCGCCCTCGTTGCCCCCACCCTCGTCGCCGCAGCCGTCGTTGCCACCACCCTCGTTGCCACCACCCTCTTTGCCACCACCCTCGTTGCCACCACCATCGATGCCACCGCCCTCAATGCCACCACCTTCGATGCCACCGCCCTCAATGCCACCACCCTCAATGCCACCACCCTCAATGCCATCCTCCTTGCCATCGACATCCTCTCCGCCACCCTCATTACCACCTACCTCAATACACTCAAACCCGCCACCGCCTACGGCCCCTGCGCTGGGTGTGGGCTCTTTGCCTGAAGTACCGGAAGCTACGCGCAAACCAGAAATCTTAGGTACCACCCATGATGCGCAACAAAAGCCACACGCAGATTCAACGGCATCTGTAGTTTCGACAGCTTGCACTAGTCTCCCATCAAAAGCAATGCATCCTTTACATAAGGGCTCTGCTGTGACAATGGCTGTAACTGTGCCACCACGCGGGATGCTTCCTCCAGCCATTGCAACACCCCCATGTGCAACGCAGCACATGTCAAAGTCACTTGCGCATGCACCACCCTTGCCAAACAAGCCACCAGCAACACTTCCTCAACCAGCAGCTGTTCAAACACCTCCGCAGATGCCTCACTCAGCTGTGCCTCAACGGCCACAAACAAGACCACCAGCACAACCGGTGGCATCTCCAACAGCACCTCCCCCTTGTGCCACACTGGTTCCACGAGCAACACAGCCTTCTTCGATCTTGCAGGCAGCGCTGCCTGCTTCAGTTCCGCCCCCTTTGCCGCCGCAAAGTCCGGCCGCAAAACCACCACCTCCCCCTCCTGCAGCACCCCCCCGAGAACCATGTCAGTGCCCCGCTGCAGGAGTGCAGCTGGCAGGCAGCACTTCGGCTCCATTGCCGCCACTGCCACCTCCAGCGCCTTCACTTCCTGCTTTGCCCCCACCACTTCCACCTCCACCTAGGCCACTTCCAGTACAGCCGGTGCCAAACGTGCCGCTGTCAGCACAGGCCACATCAGTGCCGGGGCCGGCGCCAGGGCCGGCGCCAGGGCCACCGCCACCTCCACCTCTTCCTTCGCCACGGCCGAGCTCAGAACCAGCAGCTGAAGGCGGGCCGCCTTTTGATTGCAGCTTAAGGCACAACCGCTGTATCCAAGGTGCCGCCGCCAAGCGCAAGCCACCGCCGCGGCCAACAATGGCCCCGCACCTCCGTGGGCAAAGCGAATAGCTGATGGTGGCTTGGCAAGCTGGCTGACACAGCACCTTCAACTTGTGTGTGTCTTTGGTTTAGGTGGGGGAAGGACCGGGCGCAGGTAGAAGAGACTCCACGAACATCGAGGACACCTCTCTGGTGCCGTCACCCGAAGCTGGCTTCGGGCCTGCAAAGGTTGACCGACATGTTGTGCAAGGCCGCAAGTCATTTAAGAGAGGAGCTGCATGTGTAGATCCCAATTTGTCTGTGTGACAGGACAAGCTCTCCCCTTTGCAGCATAGATGAAACTGTGCCATACTCAGTTGCGTAAGGTCACTTGTTTCTGCCAGCATCCGCCACTGTGCTTTGGAAGATTGTAGCTGTTGCAGAACAAATGCTATCATAGTTGGTTTGCTGGAAAAGGGATTGTGCCGAGTCCCTGCGAGACGGGATGGTCCGCAGGCAAATGGGGGTACGACGCATCAACTGTATTGCCTGCGATTGTGCGGGTCTGGCGTCGCGCCTACTCTCTTCATCCAAACGTCATCGATTTCCTGACATCTTTGTTTTCTCGAACGCGCAGCTGCCCACCGGTTGCATTTGCAACATACACGCGTTGACATCCTGATTCACAAGCTGCTGAATGAACTGTTCGCACTCTTCGGCTGGGCTTTGCGCGTGGTGACTGCCGAATCGCGACACAGGGCCAAAAGAAGGGATTGCAAGCAGAGTTTTTACAGGTTGTTTGCGCACATACCGGCACTTTCGGTGCAGCTCTGTCCGTGTATGTTTTACACTGCTGCCGTGGTGCTGTGCATGCTTAGGTGCGCAAATCCGTTCTGCGACCTGCCTGAGCAAGGCAGAAGTAGCGTGTACAAAGGTAAAGCAGCTTCATCGCCCCCTTCTGCGTTTGAGCAGGCGCCTTGCGGAGAATTTTTGACTGAGCGTGGAATATCCCACCAGGCAATTGCAAAGTGCAATACTTGATGATGAAGGCAATGTTTACTGTTCAATCATCCATGACTCAGAAGGAGGTCCTGCATTTGAACAGCTGCCTTAAATGCAGTGCGCTGCAACGCAGCACTCGCACTTGCTTGGAGCCGCAAAAAGATCCCAAGAGTTGGCTTTGCGCACGTGCTCCAGCGATGATGTAGCCGGGCTTGTGGTTGTTGCTGGGCATTCAGGCTCCTGAGTCGGGGACCAGGGCAGCCTCGAATCAAGGTGAAGCCACCAGTAGGTTATAATATTTGGCTGCTACTAAGTACGAGGAAGGTATATATTCATTATAGACGCAAGGCGTGTGACGACCACCCCTATCTCAAGTTTTCAAGCATTCGCCAGCGCCTTCAGCAATGTGTGCAAGTAATGCGCTGGACACATGTCGGAGGGGAAGAATGCCTGTGACTTAGCTGACCCTATGCAAGAACTGACTGCTGACGAGTGCAGCTTGCCCGTCTCTTGACCTGCTGTTTGGCTTGTCCATGAAATTCCATACTCTGCACTCATGACGGCTGACAGGTTTTGTCAGCCGATGGCTTCCTTAGCAGTGCACATCCTCCGCCATCGACAGTGTTTGCTGACAGGAGTTGCCGGATGCCCATCTCTTGAAGCGCTTTGAGGTGGCCGTGCGCCCAGCTGCAGATGCAGGCTGCTAGACCAATTTTGCGTTCATTGCTTCTCAACATGCTGGCAATTCTGAGGTCCGATTGCTTGGCAAGGGTGCCTACGGCATTGTCCGCACCTTTCTTGCAGAAACGCAAAGCTGGCCGTGCTCTGGTGCCCTGACCTAGCAAGTGAGTTTCATGCAAGCCATTTGCAAGGTCTGGAAGGTGAAAGAGAAAGAAACGGGCAGGCGACCATCTTCAGGTGGTATAGGATTTGACGATGTGAGATAGTGTTTCAAACAGCGGCAACATCTCTGCTGAGCTATTCAAGTCGTTCTTGACTGGAGCGATGTACTGCAGTTTGCTGCTGGCCTTGTCTCAGCTAGAAGCAGGAAGCACAGAGATGCCCAGGATTTTTGCATTGAAGAAATGCTTCGATGCATTCCAGAATTCCACGGATGCGCAGCGTACCTTCCGCGAGATCATCTTTCTCCAGGTGCCCATTTCGAGGAGACACATCAAAAGCAGGTCTAGGGACTGCTGGGGCCAGGAGCTGAATGGCCACGAAAACATTGTCCGGCTGATGAATGTGCCTGCCTCACAAGCAGCAAGCATGGGAAGATAGATCGGTGTTCCTTCAATGAGCTCCTACTGGGTCCTACTGGAATGTTGGTGTAAACAAGCCGTACAAGCAGTTTAGGCAAGACTCAGCAAGGTCAAATGCCCAGGCAACGGCACTTCCAAGATCACCCTTAGAGCTCAAGTGTGGCAGCGGCTCAGGTGCTGAAAGCAGAGAGCAGCCAGGACACATGTGCAACGGTTGTAAGACACTTGAAGCCATTAGCTGATCTGTATGGAGTCCGTTGTGCATGCTATTTCAGTTTGGCATTCTGTATCGAACTGTCTCGTGAGATGCTTGTTCTCATGCAGGACTTGTATGTGATGTTCGACTTCATGGAGTTTGCGGCTCAGATGTTCAACCCTTGCCCTGTGAGCACGCGCGCTTGACAGTTGTAGTGAGCCGACAATACATGTTTCTGCCTATGGCAAGCTGTACCATTTTATGTTGTACTACTTCGAAGGTCCGATCTCCAGCGAGCAATTGCGGGAAACTTGCTCGATCCCCAAAGCCCACTCACGGCTCCGATGACGCCTGAAATGAAAACAAAAAGGCTGCAACCAATCCATGTTGAGTACGTTACCTACCAGATCCTCAAGGCTTGCTTGCCAGAGATCCGGTCTTCTGAGTTTTGCCGAAGACACGGCAGGCTCTGAAGTACGTCCATTCAGGAGGCGCAAGAGGCTCAAGCTGCTCTTCTCACCCTTTCGCTCCACTGGAAGCGTGCCTTTCAAGTCATAAAGCCCTGCGAGCTTCTAAGGTTCTGCACCGAGACCTAAAGCCAGCCAATGTGCTGCTCAACTCGACCGAGCCTCAAGCTGGTAGCTGAAAAAGTGCGAGCTCTATTGCAGACAGCCAAGATGGCAGCACCGACTTTCGGGATCTCCAATCATCTCATGTCCAGGAACTGCCATGTTCGCCTTTGCGACTTTGGTCTGTGCCTTGGGATAGGGGTAGAGGAGTCGAGGTATCTCATGTTAGCGAACACTGAAGGCTTGGCGAGAACTGCTTTGCCTGTGGGGATTCAAGCCGGAGGGCATGCTGGCGGCAAGTAAGCGCTCGGATCAACTAGCAACACTCCTCCTTGCGTACCAGGCGGCGGAACTCTGCCGCTGCTGACGAGGAACGTGTAGTGTAATGCTGCTTCTTGTCTCAGATATGCTGATCAAGATGATCAAAGCGTGACCGTATGAGTGTCAGCTTTGCATACTGGAGAGATGCTGAGTGCGCCTGAAGCTCATGGCAGGCTATGCCACTCCTCACAGACTATGTGGCCACGCGTTGCGAGCTTGGCGACGAGCCATGCCGCGTGGTGGGCAGCAGGGTTATTGCCGAGGCTGGTACAGAGCACCCGAGCTACTACTTGGGTCCACGCTCTACTCAGAGGCTTGACTTTGAAGCTTGATGCTTTTCTTAGACTCAGCTGTTGTTGGTCCGGTGTATTATGAAGGCAAGCGCTTGAAGTCTCCTTGTGCAGGGAGTGGACATGTGGAGTGTTGGCTGCATTCTTGGCGAGATGGCTTGGAACCTAGACAGGATTGGACAAGGGCATGGCATTGAGGCAGTACGCAGCACATAAATCCTTTAGCTTTTGAAGGTATCTGGCAAGCCGATCTTGCGCGGAAGGCCTTGACAGACTGCCTGCAAGAATGGAGTAGCAAGATTCGACATTGAAAGCCTATCAAAGCCTCAGCAAATTAATTTTTCTGCGTGCTTGCGCAGCATGAGCAGTGCAGGTCTACCATGGACCAGCTTGAGAAGGCTTGCTGTGGCATGAAGTTCATGCTGCACCCGGTGAAATGAAAAGACCCAGCGCTCTAAATGATGCATGGCGGTATTACCATGTGCATGCCCTGGCATGAGACCCAACCGCTCAGCCAAGCCAGACAAACCAGTTGCGAGAAAAATCCAAACCATCAAATTGCTTCGTGCTAAGCAGGGCAGATTGACGGAGGTCCCAAGTCCGAATTGCAACTGTTGCTGCTTCCCTGTACTATCCTCTCGGATGTAGTGGTGCACGTGAGTGGCATGGAGTGGCCGTAATCCTGCCCCAACATCACCCGACATTTCAAGACGTTTCAGGTGACACGACAGCTTAACACACGAGATGTAACCAAGGGGATGACGCGCAATCAAGGTTGAGTGCAGGGATACGTGCACACTTGTCGCAAGGTCGTTGAGCTGCGGGGAACTCGGAAGTCTCGGTTACTGTAACCACTAGATGCAGATGATGCATGTCGTTCTTGAGGGAACATGTGCTGCCGTGTGCCAGAGGCAAACCTCAGAACACTTGGGTAGTGTTTTGTTTGGGGATACTATGGTACCCAATATAGAATACGATTATATTCCTCCTTTTGGGGTATAGTATCTCATATAAGGAATACTATAATCTTACTAGGTTTCACCACCAAAAAACGCTACTCACTTGTTGTCATTGGGCAGAGACACGAGGACCGGAAAGCCAAGCGAGCAAGATTTGCGCAGAAAGCTCGGATTTTAATGGGCGCAGCACAGGGAAGTGTTGGAAGTCTAGAGCCAGATCCTCATCTCGCACCGAGGTCCCATCACCACAACATCCCAGTATGCCTGAGCCTCAGCTCCAGCCTGGCCTTTGCCATCCTTTGCTATGTACTGTCAAAATTGCACGCAAGAGCCCAAGATCTTCGGCTTTTTGACGTCAGCTACTGCCGAGGCTCGGACCATGGCTGGCTTCTGAGGACAAATGTTGAACTGTTGGATGATGTTGGGTCCTGCACCACTTGCAAACCATCAGGTTTCTGCCGCTCAAATCAGAACAATAATCAATAAGACAGCTGTAAAAAAAAAGCTTCTCAGCGCCAAGTTGGAAAACCTGGGAAATGTGCGGCAGATGCCATCGCTAGAGGCTCAGAAAAGGTCTTTGTGACAGATTGGTGTCTTCATGTCGGGATGCCACCCAACTCTACCTGCCCTGCCCACATAGCTTGTAAACAGGGACAGTTCTGGGTCTGATGAACCGGGAGTAGCCAAAACAAATTCCGGACAAAGTTGCCACTTTGACCGGCTCCTTGTGCGGACTAAGTTCTGGCGTGCTGTTCCTCCTGAAGCTCCCAGCCCAGGCCTGGCTTGCTGTGCTGTTGATTGTGACGAGAGAGACGACTACACATGATTCTTTGGCACCCCCCCCCACATTTTCACAGGACCTTTTTGTTCTGCAGAGATGCCCGTGAAAGGCCCTAGTTTGTCAACATGCCGCTTGATGTACAGGAGGTCTCGAATCTTGTTCATACCTGCTGTTTGCTTGATGTTACTGATCTGGTTATTGAATTGTTTGCGTATATCACCCGTGGCTCACTTCGAGAACCCCAAAACATCCCAAAACGATGCTGTGCTGAGTGTAGGTAATTGCGAGTATTGTTTACATCCTTGTATGGTGGACTTGTGTTTGTGGACCCCTTTTCCACGCAGCGTCTAACGAACCAAACTCGACACCAAAGACGTGGGAAGGGTCCAAATATGGCCTGGTGCTTCGCCCGTCCGCCCCATAAAGCAAGGCAAAAAGAGACGCCAGGACGTGTGCGCTCGCACCACGCGACAAGAATTCCTGAGTGCGTAAAGGTATCTTGCTTTCACCATGAAGGTAGCACGACACCACCAAAGCTTTTGCGAGCTCCATTCTGAATAGGGGGAACTGTGTCTTACTTTTGCTTTCAGATGATCCTTGTTAATGTTGCCTTTAGCGCACTTGTCAAACAACCTCAGCATGGTGGCACGCGTCCCTGGATAATGGAAGAACCAGCTGAGTAGCACTTTCGTTTGTTTTGGTGATGGGTGTTCAGCGAGCCAAATCCGATCTCAGATTCGAGGGGCGGGCATTAATGCCCGGCAAGATCCTCCACTCATTCCCACAGGCGAACGCAAAAGACCGGAGAAGACCTCTATTAGTTATCACGAAAACCCTGCAACACCAGCAGATCAAGCAAACTCCACAAAACACACGAACTCCGATACCTTGAAGGCAGACGAGAACTTTATGAAATTGCATGGGTGTAAAATCCAACAATCAGAAAGCACTCCATTCCTTCTGGGGCCCTCTAGCTCCAGAATCTTGACATGCGCTACGGGGTGATTTCCTCTTGTGCAGGCTAAGACGCTGACCCTGAACCTGCTGAAGTTCAACCCTGACAGAAGGTGCGTCTGTTGGTGCTAGTTAGGGCAGAAGTGTTCAAGGGCTTCTCTTATACACCTTCAGATATCTAGCATCTAGATCTTTTTGGGCAAGAGGCCTGCTCTTGAGGTTCCTTCAAGTTGCTGGCGGGTAGCATGGCAGTACAGGGGGTTGAACGCGACGCGACTCTCACGTTTGGTATAGCTTCACTGGTACGTAGGCCTTCTGCGGAGATTGCGCTCCAAGACATTTTCCTGGAGAAGTTTTACGGCCAGGCCAGCAACTTCAGCTTCCTGCAGGGCAGGGCCCTGTGGGTTGAGTTTCAACACCTGACAGGAAGCTGAGCCTTTGTCAGGCGCTCGTTTCTGAAGAACAGGTGTCAACTGCATGCATGCATGCCGCTGCTCTGGAGTCTTGAGTCAACATTACATCTGTGGGCAGCTGAGATGTGACAAGATGATTCGAATGCCCATCAGCGACATTACCAAGCTGAAGGCACGCTCCGCCTATAGTTTGACAAGTCTTCGCACGCCTGATGCCTGATGCCGGCCTCAAGCGATAAAAAAACGGTCTCTCCGTGGGTACTGCGTGCCCGTGTGCGCACTGAAGCGCATGAATTCTGCTTGTCTTTTACAGCGGTTCTTTTTTCTTTTCAATAAGCTACCCCATTTTTTCATCCTGATGTGGTAGGTTTCTAGCCAGGGAGGTTGAGAAAGTCTTCTCGCTTCCACAGCGCCCGGTGACAAGCCATGAGCGACAACTGTAGATTTTGCAAACATGTTAGAAAACATAGTAGCACATGTTGCGCGCCCGAGTTCTTCTGTTCTCGGTGGCTAATTAGTAGTACTGGGAGACTCGAATTTGGAAGAACTGAGGCTTTTTTGGAGGTAATTCTCCTGGCCACCTTTTGCTGACATGGCGGTGCATAGCCCCACAACACACCGAGCAGGCCCCACCTGCAGTGCATGAAATTCCCAAGGACCCAAAACCACGGACGAACGTAGGCCGTACGAGTGGGAGTGCCACCAAAAACATGTCCGGCTTTGGGATCTTCGGGGATCCTTACCATGATTAACCTCCATAATTTGCCAAAGGATCCAGTGCTACCAAGGCAGCGGGGGAGACGATGTGCGTACAAGATTCGTGCGAAGGCGCCAAGGTAGCGGAGCGATCTGGGGAGCATCACGTGCGGCAACGGCCCTTCAGCGATGTCGAAAACAGAGAGCCGCCGAATTACAGCGCTCGGCTGCATCGTCAGTCACAAGAGAGCCTTGAGTGGCCAAGAGGAGATCTGTGCTTTGCAGCATGCCTTTTGCAACAAAGAGTGCCGTCGGGCCGTCGTCTGAAAGTTTGTGTATGATAAAGCCGTCTGTTGCCTGACATGGTCCGGCTGATCCGAATCCTGCTCCAACCACGTGTGCGCCGTATGCACGCAGCAGCACACGATGACGTCTATGTTTTCTACAGGCTGCCCAGTTTGTACTTCTGCTTCATGAGATGTCGCTGAATGAGGGCCCTGAGAGAGAGTACACATGATTGTGAGGCGTCAGATTATCGGGTGCTGGCCCGAGATCAGCCTGACACGGAAGATTAGAGATCGGAAGTAGTTAGGCAAGTGGGGCTGAAATCATAGGAACATATTGATACAGTGGTTCTTCCCTGACTAAGCTGGCTGCGTGAGAGTGGGCTTGGACCGCACATCAAAACTTGCTACAGTAGGCTTCCACATCAGGATCAGATCCATGCAATGATCGGCCAGCGTCGCAAGCTGCAACAGGAGCCTTGCATGCAGAGCTGTAAGGAACAAGGGCCAAATTCACCAGGATTGTGTCGTTTCTGTGACTTGTACAGGAGGAGGCAACCATCGCGGCTCGTCAGGGGCTCATGAGAAAAAGCCACATGTACGTTGAGATGTTTGGCACAAAAAGCCGATGCTGTGATACACATAGTCAGCAAGAACACCACGAAAAGATGTTGATCGCGTAGATCTCCTCTGCCGGACCCGCGAGGCCGTGGCCGGCAAAGCCTCCGCCGGGCGAGCTCGCGCTTCTCGGCCAATGCCTCGGCTACAGAACCATCTCAAAAACTGCGGGGGCAGTGTGGCGAGCAGCCAGGATGCGTCGGCCTCCAGCTTTCGGGAAGGTCCTCAGGCCCGGTCCGGCTGGTGACCAATTCAGTTCGCAAGTAGAACAGCTTCAGGTACCGTGGGGTCACGATAGCGGCGCGGCGCCGTGACCAAGCCCGCACAAAGTGAAACCATGATGACAAGTATACTTTAAGAATACACACCATGTACAAGCAAGCGTAAACGTAGTTGACAGACCCTTGAGAAGGCGCCTCGCATTGCGTCCATGTTACAAATTTAGAAGTTGAAGCCAGCGCGAGAAGGAAAAGGTTGTTGTGCATGAAGAGCTTCCAAGGCCACCTTCAACTCCAAAGTGAGCGGGCCTGCGCGGCCTGAGCTGTGTAGAGTCGCTACAAACCCCCGGCCGAGCCTTGAGTCAATCAACTTGAATCAACTTGAGCTATCACCTAAACTTCATGAGCCTTAATTATAGCAGTCCACTCTCTGTTATCCCTTATATAAGTCCCTTTAAGGAGTGGGAATGTGGATTCTCAGGATGGTGGCATGCTTTGCTCCCTGCAGCATGGAGGATTTCAGCAACACTCAGAAGAGAATGCTCCACACGTCCAGCCATTAGTCCCCAGACTTGCTTGTGGCCAAAGGTTCAGGCTAACTGAGCATTTAGAAAGCGGAAAAGGCTTTCTGCGATCTGTTGATCTGTTAATGCATGCCAGCTGTCAGCCCACTACTGCTTCCAAGTGGCTTGCTGAACCGGGACATGCCTGCAGGCTCTAGTTTTTTGTCACTCGCTGGGGCGCCTGCTGGCTGCCAGGCCTTGAGAAGCCAAACACTTGAGCTGCTCAAGGGCTAGTTGAGCTTAGTTGGTCCACTGCTATGCGTTACGTCAGCTACATTAGCTGTATCAGCGACGCAAAGTGTGCGTGCGACAGGACGCATGCAGCAAGGATCGCCGTATAGCAGGAATCCTACAGCTTGAATGACGTGAACAGAAGGGTGCCAGGTACACTCCAGTCAAGAAGCTGAAGTCAAGCCATGACAGGTCTGCAGAATGTCTGAGGCTCACCTTCGCTGTCCCCGCGGCTGTCGCCTACTTCCACAAAAAAGCGCGGCTTGTTCGGTGATGCGGATCAGGAACCGACAGAATCTCCAAGCCTGCAAGTGCAGTGTGCATGGCTAGACGTGCCTAGACTGCTAGACCAGACCTCTTGCAGGATCCGGCGGCAAAGCAATTCCGCCTGTCCAACCCAGAGTTCAGGGAAGCGCTGAGTGCTCAAGTAACGTTCTTGTCAGAGCTTTGTTTGAGCGTTGCTTGGGCAATCCCTCTAGTTGCAAGAGCATGTTGCAAGTTCACTTCAGGGTTTCCAGGTTTGCAAAGTTTGACGGCGGGCAGGGCTTCATCGACGTGCAGGGGCCTGCTGCATGAGACAATGATGTCGTGCAAAAGTGAATGTGTCCGCCACCACAGCTAGATAATCTCCAAATACATACTAGAATCCAAGTGCCAGCGCAAAATCTGGCGTCAGTATGCGGCAGTTTCATTCCTGCTGGTCAGGCTTTCAAATGCCTTGAACTTCGTGAAGCTGACTGTCGAAGTCTGCGGTCCCAGCTCCTTGTGCTTCTCAGAGTAGCACCATCAGCTGTAGGCAGTATAGTCTTCTGATGGCTTGTGATAGAGTTTTCAGAACTGTCTGGGTTGATTGCCACCTCCTCATTTTAGCTGATGACCCCTTTGCCCCTCCAAAACTGTAATCTTTGATCAGGCGGAGCATGCAGACCTAAACCCATACAAACCTCAACCGTAGGACAAAACTTGACTGCCTGAGGGTGCGCTGTATGAGCCGCACCTGTAAGAATTTTAAGGTCGGGTCTACGAGGCTTCCTTCAATTGTGAGGGTGGGGGGTCAATCTTTGGGCGACTTTACAGCGGAATGACTGGCAGCTGGTTGATTGTAGCCTTTGAGGCTGGAACACAGCACTCCCTGCTGCACAGAAACTTCCAGGCAGGCACTTGTTTGGATTCCGGGGTCACGGGATCTCTGGACTTGAAATGGGGCCAGAGGTGGCTTAGCATGTTCCAGGCATTAGAGTGCTTTCTTCCGGGGTAGGCTTTTCACTGACTCATGCGCCTTGCTACCTGTGATCGGATGCATCTCACGAGGATTCAAAGAGTTTACTGTAAGGCACTGAGTACATGGTCCGGAGTTACGCTGCAGGTGTCCACCTGTTGCTGGCTGATGGCAAGATTTGGCAGCCAAAACAGGCAGTGTGATCAGCTGAGCAGCCGCACTTATTTACGTAAGAGAGTAGAAGGCTAGGCGCGTCGGTATTTTTGCATCTGGGTTCTTCGTTCCTTTGGGAACTAGATGGAACTAGACAGGGGCCCTGGATTGAACGAGCTAGGCCACAGTTTCCTTCAGAATAAGAGGCGAACGAGATCAGGTGATTTTGTCAAGGTACAATACAAGATTGAATATAAGGTGAACGAGATGAGGGGCCGTGGACTAAAAATGCAGCAGGAGGCCTAGGTAATAATTAAAAGCCGCCACTCAGCTGATGACTTGCATTGTGCACGCGGCGAAGGTTGACCGCGGACATCCTCACCCCTTTAGCCGTGGGAGCATTTGCTGTCCGGGCATCCTGTATGAGTATTATGTAGGATGCAAGGAGCACCCACCGAAAGCTAACATCAGTGCTTCGAACTCGACCGATAAAACCTGTTCATGTGCTAATTTGCAGGGTCAGAATGCCATGGGTGCCTTGGGCATTCCGGCATTCCAAAGCCACATTTCTCACACTCATACCCCAGTGAAGACCTCCGGAAGGCTGGCGCTTGGTCAGTGGTGTGAGCTCATGGACTACGTGACCGAACCCTGGCTTTTCTTGCTTGTCAACCAGATCCCGGCAGATGTGGCTTTTAGGCCACGGCTGGTCATCCAGCTGACTCCGATTGCATCTGGCTTGAGGTCGAACCTGAAGATGATCTTCCTCCAGGCCCCCCTTCTGTTGTGATTAAGAACATGCCGTGAATTGCTTCCGTCAAGCAGCGCAACAGCCGCCGACATTGCGCGCGGTGATTGCGGATAGTCGATCTTGTGATTGCGGATTACCATCAAACGAACCTTCATTTCTATGTAAGCATGCATGTATGTATGTGTACATGTACATGTATATGTATGTATATGTGTACATGTATCTATGTATATACGTAATAGAATACGTACATATCTTTATCTGTATCTGTATATGTATATGCATTTGTATATGTATCTGTACAAGTACGTATGCATGCATGTTTGTGACTGTCTGTGCGTGTGTGTACGCTATAGTCCAAACTCCTTAAAGGAGTTATATGGGGGATTCAAAATGGAACTACTCTAGGGGCATTCAGAGGGATACTAGGAGGTTAACTATAGCTTATATGTATGTGTAATTGCATGTATGTACCTATGCAGGTTGACACCGATCGCAGTGGTGCGATCGAGTCCCGAGCTTGCCTGTCAGTCTTGGCTGTGTTGGCTATAACTACTGTTATTATAGTTACTATTGCTATTAATCATTACAATTGGTATTCTTATTTTACTTTCATTATTGCTATTATTTTTATGGCTAGTATTTTAATCTGTGTTATTATCATTATCATTACTTTGGCTGTGTTGGCAGCGTTGAAATGTGTGCCTTGATGATGCGGCGTATGCTGGATGCCGTAGGTAAAGCCACGCATCGCCAGATGCGTTTGGTGAAGAGCCCAGGTTTGCAGAGCTCCATCGTGCCTTCCAGCTTTCAGGAGATTGGGGGCTGCAGGCTGTGAAGTCCCTTTACCAACTTGATTCACACGGCGCAGGAGTCAATCTAGAAGCCGCGATAATCGTGGAGGCACGTGCTTGGCGCATCCACGTTCATTGGCATCTTGATGCCTCCACTCTGTGTAGATGGGAAGGTTGGCCAAAGCTATGACAGTGACAAAGATGGTAGCCTTGAGTTTGACGAGTTTGTGCAAATGCGCCTGGAGTGGGTGCCCTGGCCGCCGAGCATGACACATCCTCAGGGATTTGAAGCTAAAGACAAGATGAGACTAGAAACCAGCAGTGCTGCCTGATATCAATGGAGCATGTGTTGTTGGAGGTGTCACAGTGTTGGAGCAGCAACGAAGCATAGGATTCAATGAGCATGCCCACATGAATGCACATCAATGATGACCTTTGTGGATTGCGTCAAAATGCGCACGTGTGGCTTTGTAAGCCCAGTGAATGCACCCATGTGCAGTGTTTGTCCAGCCTAAGGACTGTTACATCGCAGCCTGGGTGTGCATCTTATCGGGTTCGCGGCAAGAAAGATGCGAAAACCAGGTGTGCGTGTGCTGAGGACATGCAGACGCAGGGTGCTGGACGGATTGCGCCAAATCAGCTGTTACAGGTGCACGGTCCCAAGGTCCCAAGCATCTCCAGGCTCACCAAATTTCCAACTCTGGTCATGATCGAGGCTAGAAGAGATCAAAAGATCTTTGGAACCTTTGGGCACCATGCTTGGAATGAGCGGTCTGCCAAGTACTCAGAAAGCCCCCTGATATTGGGCTCGATCAAATGCAGTGGCGCTCAGGACAGGCATGAGCACACAGGGTATTTTCTACGCATCAATGTTTCGAGCTCAGACCTATAACGGTCAAGTTGGCAGACCACTATTGAATGGACATTTGATCACAATGCAACCAGAGTTTCAACCAGCTTGACACGAATGAGCTATGCTGACAACTCAGGTTTGGCTCCAAGAGACCCTTCCATCTGAGCACGTGCCTCCCTATGTGCTGGGGACTGCATGTTGGGCCAAAAGCAGGACTATGTTGATTGCGAAGCTGAATTCGGAATCTTGGCAAGGTGTGAGAGGCTCATTATACGCTTTGGACAAGGCAGCCTGTTTCTGCAGGGGGCTGAGATTTTGGTTCAACAGTGGTTAAATTTCATACTGCAAACCCACTGTGGCATCAGGCTAATTGTTCATTGGCTCCAACTTGCAGACTTGACTTGAGGAACTTCGAGCAGTTCTGCAGCATGATGGTTTTCCTGAAGGCACATGGAGACATGGGAGCTGCAAGCAAGGAGAAGCTTACCCGGTGGGATATATTCAAGTTTTCCCAGGAGATGAAGAGTGCATTTAGCAGCCTGGACAACAAGGCGGCACTTGCACAATCTAGTGGTGCCGGATGGCGCCAGTGTTTGCGCTGTGTGGCTCAAGCATTGTCACTGAAGATTGTGCCCTGATGCAGGGTTCCGGGTCTCTTCAGTTGCCGGAGCTTTGCAACGCTTTCTGGCGGGCTGGCATCTCATGCTCTGGAGTTGCACTGCTTGATTTGTGTGTTCTGCTTGCAGACATGGTCGAGGAGCTAGTCAACCATTGAAGAGGAAATCACACGTAAGGTACTGGTTGAAGGCAGGCTCTGCGGGGTTTAGTGGTGGTGGTTGGGAGCCTTAAGCGAAGCTCACATCGCAAAACTTTCATCTTTTTTGCATAGTCTTCTCTTGTCGTAATCCTTCAGAAGGATCGGCAACACAAACATGTGACAGCATTCGTCCACGATAGGAGTGCTCTTGAGGTCGCTGATCTGCAGATACTGGTCCTTAGACTTAGAAACCTTTGAAGAAATAACGAAGATGGAGGGTCTGGTGGACTACAGCCAACTCTGCAGAACCGAAAGCGCAAATCCTAAGTGAACCTGTGGCAAAGCAACCAAAAAAACATCTAAAAACCAGGGGCTTCAAAACTTTGCCGGCAATTCCGTCGACCGTTCCTGGCTTTCTTTCTGCTTGCCAGTCTTCGTGGATGTAACAGTACCGGGCCCGAGCGATCGTTGCACCAGAATGGCAGTTTTTACTCAGGCCAGGATCAATCTGCCAGAGGCATTGATTCAGCAAATAGGCCGGGGTGAAGGTTGAGCGGATATATTATGCATGAAATGAAACAAGTCCTTCCTTGAGACTGGGAGGCAAAAGCTTTGACAGCGACAATTCTGGAGGGATCGAGTTTGATGAGTTCATACAAATGACTGCGGAGTGGTCTGGGGCTCATGCGTCAACAGCAAGGATATCAAAGACGTTTCATTGGACTCAGGCATGAGATGTGGAAACTGCAGGATCGTTTTAGCACCACTGTCGCGGCAGAGGAGCGTCCCGGCTCAGTCTCCTTTGGGCGAGGGGATGCTCCTAAGATTTAACAAAAGCACGCGCCAGTGCAAGGGACACAGGTTAAGACACAGTTCACTCCGGAGGTTAGCAAGCAAGCTGGCTCCGTCTGGTAAGAGACCGGGATGTTAAAACACACAGCAGGCATGGCTGTAGTCGACTGTAGTCTACACATCAAAGCTGTCCTGACCCTAGACAAAGGGTTGATGACATGCTGAGGCTGTCACGGATGTTGGGCAGTGTTCAAGTCATCTACCAGGCGTTGTTGCTGCATTTGCTTTTTCCAGCAGGGCAGACTGTACACTCGGGATGCTGCTGCGTCAGGTCATCAATGGATCCATCCAGACACTCCGGCCTTTTAGCACGGCTCACAGCCAGCTAGTTCTCGTCGTATGCGCAGCATGGAAGGACCAGCAGCAGAAGAAACCTGCGCATCTGGGGGCTTTGTGCCGTCTTGCCCAGGTCTCAACACATGCCGGTGGCTCATCGCCAAATTCGGCACCTGCCAGGCTTGCGCAGCTGTTGAAGAGTGAGAGCTGGGGTGACTTTGCACAGAAGACCCAAAGCCCAGCACAGGCAGGAGAGCGCTTCGCGTGCGGGGCCTAGCATGGCTTGCGGCAAGGTGCCCTGAGTCCACTGCCTGCGGAATACTTGCAAAGCTTGCCGCAGGAAGCGCCTCTCCTACCAGGAGTTCTTGAACCTTGTTCAGTATCTCAAGGCAGTGGATCTCTGCCATTTTTCCATTCAGTCTAGTCTGGTACTGTCGCCTTGATTGAAGAGTGCATGACTGCAGAGACAGCTGCCAGCAGGATTGCTATATCACCTTCCTGAGATTTGACTTTAACAGGCCGACGGATGCAAAGGGTTTGCTGGAGTCATTCTTGTGAATTGGGTTGTTTCTTCTCAAGTCCTGAGAAATCCTGTGGAGCCTTTGCTCGAGGATGGGGAGCCTGGGTGCTGAGCATCTTGGTGCGCCCCTCCTTGTTTTTGGGACCTATGGCGATTTTGCGCTGTCATTTTTGCATGTTGCATTTTCAGCAGCCGTCGTGCCCTGCAGTGTGCAGTGAGGGGGTTAAGCAGTGATCGAAGCGTGTGGCAGGTAGTGTTCTAGCAGCATTCGGTTTGACCCTGAGCGCGCGCCTCAGCATTTGGTGGCAGCTCGTCCAAGTTCCGTAGCTTGTGGTGAGATGCATCAGCGATGGCGCATGCAGTGCAAGCCAAGGTGCGGACGCTGTGGATAACATCCGTCTTAGCTGCTCAGCTGAAGCGAGACTGGTGATTGGTATTCGCACAAGGATTAGCGGGCAGCAAGGCGTTTTCTGGAAAAAAAGCTGCTCACCAAGAAAAACTCAGGCTATGATGTTGATCGCTCCAATCGGCTGAGCTTTGACGAGTTTCTACAGATGCTCCTCGAGGCAAGTTCATCAGGTTCCAGACATAATGGCAAAGGTCATGATGGCGTCATCTATTCAGGAGATTCCTAGGAATTGGGGTGGTACAGTATGCTGCATTTTTCTCGCAGCCCATGAGACTGCCTGACCAACCTGATTGCAGATGCTTTAAGAGCCCGCTCAGCCGCATCCCTTCTTGAGAATGCCAGGTCCAGCTGTACGAGCAGTGTCCAACGCTTACACGCAAAGTTGATGATTCACTGTCTCTTTGCCTTTCCATGCGCCGCGTGGCGTATGAGCAACTGACTGAGCAGCGGAGTATGTCTTGTCTACATGGAGCTTTCAGGTTTCAGCAACCGAGAGCAGAATCCTGCTCTCCTGACACCGCGCTGCGCACAGCTGTGACATCTCTGGCAATGTGGCACGGGTTGGGCACTTGCTTCGCTGCTTCCCTTGTAGAGTCCACTGAGCTAGCAGGCTCAACACGCTCAGTCCAATTCTTGGCCCTGACCCAAGCTGAAAAAGTCCGCTCTGCGGGAGGATGAACAAATTTAGGCTTCAATGACTGGAGAGCACTTTGACAGGCCAGTCACTCGCAGGCGGAATGTCCTCCGGAATTGTGTTGGCCTAGGAGGATTTCCTGCTCCACATTTTTAAGTCAACTGTGCTAGCTTCACGCGCCCAGTGCTGAGGTGGCTCTAGATCGCTCCGCATTCTTCTCACTGGTGCGCTTGGCGTTTGCATCATTCTGCTGCGAATTCTGCTGCATTCAAGGTTTGCGTTGAAAGTGTACGGCTAAACTCAGTCTTGTGGATCTGCGCAGAAACAACTCTTCCAGGCAGAAGCAGTTCTTGAGCATGCCTTCATGCAACTGGGTTCCCGCTGCTTCTGATCTCCAGTTGCACCTGTGCATCCTCTTGGGCAAGTTGCAGACAGGTCTTCGCAGTGCCCCGCCAATTAACACTCCAAGGCTGAGGCAACATGCCGCCGGGCAACTTCATGGATGCAGGAGGAATGCCCGACCTCAGCAGATTTCATACATGCCGCAAGAACAGTTTGGCAGAGCAGCATTTGATGGCCACCAGCCTTTCCCAAGGCAAATATCCTTGCTCAGGCTTTCTCCTCTGTCCTGTCATCAAAAAAGATTCTGCTAAGCAGGATCTACAGCGGATTCTCTGCTGTTTCAAGGGTGGCCTTGTGGTGTTATCTGGCAGAGTTCGTGCCGAGACGGCATGTCGCCAGAAATTCCGCAAGCGGGGATGGCAGCGCCAGCGACAGCACATGACTGCGTGGCATTGCCCACATATCCCGTGCTTGTTCCATAGATTCATGACGCGCCATTGCAGCAAACAGGTGGCCCTCTACTCGGATGCAGGACATTCCGTCATGTCCTGGTTGTTTGCTGCATTGGGCTAGACTCGAAAGGAAAGCCATGCGCATGAATTCGAAGCTGGCAACCGCAGCACCTGTGCTCAAGATGCGTGGTGCCCAACTCTGCTAAGAACAGGTAGGGTTTGTCCCACAGTGGTCGAGCAAGCGCTCATCCTTTCCTGGCAGAGCGCTCGCAGAGGCGCAGGCCGTCAGTGCTTCGATTTTAGAGGGCAGGCTGCAGTCTGGAATGCTTTGCCGAGAATTGTCTGGGCCAATGACGGGTCACGTGTTTTAGCATGAAGCACTTCACTGAACTAAGTTGCCACGGTCACCCGGCCCCTTGCATTTTGATGGTCTCAATAGAAACCAGCCTGGAAAGAAATCTACGCAACAGAAGAAGCACAAGAGAATGACCATGCTTTTGCAAAGCAGTTCAATTCTTCCATCTGTGGCCAAGCTCACATTGTCCTGTCGCAGGGCGACCTCGCAATGGCTATGGTGGCATCCCCCTCCTTCTTGAAGGACATGCAAGTGAACTGGGGATCCATTGCCACTGTGAGCCGCTTGGCATATTCAAGCAGATGCCTCTCGCCACGGTCTGCAGAAGCAACGCGTGAGATAAGTCCCAACATTTCCCAACTAGATTGTTTGTTGGCACCTCGCAAGTGGCTGGAGAGGTGAAGAAGCATCGAGGGCCATGGAGACAGTTCAAGCCAAAGCAAAGCCGCCAGAAGATCCTTTGCAGCAATGCCAGGAGAGGTGATTGTGCAATACTTGTGCGCTGCTTGTGCACTGCTCAGCTGCTAAACAGCTTACAGCTCAAACAATCCTGGTCTTTGAATCCGAGCGGTCGCTACCTTCCATTGATGTACACTCAGCCACTGGACAGGCTGTTCTCAATCCGCATGTTTGCTTGGCAACCCGCGAATTGCAGGGCGTAGCGGGTGAACACTGCCATGCAAACTGAAACAGCCATTGCCACGCTGCCCGGCATGTTTTGTGCCATTCAGATCTATTAAGGACATGATCTCGACCGCGCAGCTCCCTGCCACTGGGATTTGGTGTTTCATCAGCGAAGTCCGTTGACGTTTACTGGATGGCGAGACAAAAGCTGACCTTGATCACCATGCATATTTGGCTACACTGCACCCTAGACATCCCAATCCTGGTGTCCTGTCTTCTTTGCAAGTGCATGCAGCTTGCAAGGTGAGTTCTGTGCGCGACGCTGCAGCTCAACTGCAATGAGTTGCAAGCAACAAGAGTTCTTTGGGAGCATGCTAGGGATATTCGGCCACTCCCAGCTAGCTCGATTCAGTCACCATTGCTAAGTTGATAGAAATAGAAGTGATTGCCTCATGAATCATAGGCTGTCGAACACGCGTTTCTAGCCTGTAGAGGACTGACCGTTTCAATTCCCGCATGCATAAACTAAGACATGCAGGTGATCCTTTTGCAGAGCCCCGGCAGCGGAGCTGGGCGAGAGATTGAACCGGAGCCTTGCCAAGAATGATACTACGTTATAACATCATGACTGTTGGGATAGACAACCATGGGACTCCAAATGTTGGAAACCACCAAGTCTGCTCCTCCAAATGTTAACCGCCTTCACATTTACGACGTCTCATGCCAGCCTCAAGCCCTCACTCTAACCCTCACCCTAACCCTATCCTACTAGAGGACGAGTTGCGGGAGATTGTGGCGGAGCTGATAGCCGCATACAGCGACCCCGATCTTCAAAGAAAGATCAGAGAGATCTACGACTTCTGGCTGCATCACACCTGGTCGCACATTGTCTTCTGGGCCTACCCATTCGAAAGTTAGGCGACTCCCCGGCACGGTTCTGACTTTGGAGATGAGTGGGGGGTACTGGGGGTAAACCTGTAGCTGCAAACGTCGAAACGGTATGCTACTTATGTGACGCATGTCCACTGGGAATGCGAGCAGAGTATGCCGAGGAGAAGCAGCGAAAAGCACAGCTCCTAGCCACCTCCAGCGGTGCCGCCTCTGAGGCAAGGTGTATCCGACTTCGCCACACCCCAACACCAAAACACACGAGCACGACGTTCCGGCCCACGTGCCCGCGCATGTTCCTCTTCTGCTGGTTTCAAGCATGAGGTGTGAAATGCATGGCTGAAGTCGAGATGACCTTGGTTTTGATTCAACTTGGAGTACGGCAGGACCACATGGCCGAGCTTCGGGAACTCCTGTGGCCCTGCCAGACGGAGCCTGCACTGAAGCATCTGCGTAGTCCTGCTCTTGTCTTCAGCTTGAAGCTCAAGGAAGCATTTGTCGGGGTATGGGGTTTCAGCTTCAAGTTGTGAAAGGCTTCCTAAGTTCTGGATGTGCAGTGCTTGTTGTCGAGCCTGGACTTTTTCGGACTGAGGACATTGCAGAGGCGTATGGTCTTCCGGGCACAACGGAAGGACTGCAGCGGATCCAAAATTCTGTGCAAAGACGAATCACCGAAGGTGACATCGAGATAAGACGCTTGGATTCTGGATGGATGGTACCTGTATTGGCAGCTTCGACTTAGGCAAGCTGTTTGCAAGATTACCTCAGTATGACATAAACCATGAACGCTGTAGGGCCATAGCAGGCAGTGCAGCCCTCACTGTCGTGATTAGAACCTCTGATGCCAAGGGTTTCCACAAGCCACCAGCTCGAAGCGGGCCTTCTGAACGTGATGGCATTCCTACATGAGCTATAGTCTCACTCCTTAAATGGGGTGATATAGGGGATTACATAGGGGACTGCTATAGGGGTTATTCGTGGGGATGCTAGGAGTTTAGACTATGGTTCACATTGCTTCAATGGCTGTACTTCAGCTCTGCTACGACAAATTACCTGTCTGAGGATGCCTCGCGGATGAAGCTCTGATGCTTATCGGGATGAGTCCTCTGCAGAACATCATCCAAGAGGTCAAAGCTGAGGTCGGCCATGAAGACTCACAATAAGTTTCTTGCCTCTACTCCCCAAACATTCCTAGACCAGAAAGGTCAGGCTGCACTGCTTGCACCACCAGCTTGCCAGAAATTACATCACATGAATCAAATGTCAGCTGTTTCCTGCTGTTTGTGGAAAGAGCTTCTTGTGCAGGATTTCTTAAATTGTATATATGGAGCTGCTGGAGCTGCCTGGATGAATCCTCTTTGCCTCTGACTGTTTTGTCATTTTTCAAGGAATTCTTGAGGCCCATGCCTGCTCTGCTTCGAGTGCAGCCTAGGACAGCAGCGGCACGGAGATCGAAGAGTTTTTTCTCAATCTTCGATGCGAGACTCCACTGGCCACTCGGTGCAACATCATTGTTTAAATTCCTTGATGGGGAAGTGGCAGCCCTTCTGCAACAATGCAATTGAGCAGCAGCCGTGATCCGTGCACATCGCGTTGGATCATCGCTGGCTGCTGCGAAGCATGAATTTGAAGCATTGTTTGGATGTCTTCTGGCTCAAGTGAGCAACCAAGGAGAAAGCAGTCCACAGCCCAGTGAACCTCTGTCTCTGCAATTAGATGTTCACCCTCGCTCGCCTCCGCATCCTCAGGCCCGGGCGCGCGGGCTTATGGCAGCCCGGCGTCTGAAGGAGGAGCGGAATCCGCCAGGTGGCCTCACGTGCGGAACCTCGACTCAACAACGTTCTTGCAAGCTGTGCCGAGTCCTGCACGCATTTCAGAAGATGCGCGCATCCAGGCTTGTTACGAACCTGGGCAGCGTATGAAAAGCTTCCTGACGGCGATTCCGGGGGCGTGGAGCATTGTCAGATTTGCCGGTTGGTTGTGATTGAGCGGTGAGCCCAGTGGGTCCAGAAAGGTGTGCTACCCCCTTGCAGCAATTAGGCATGAGTGTCTTATGTGTGGTGTTTCGTGGAGCCAAGGGGTGGCGGTGGGG
The DNA here is from genome assembly GCA_905231905.1 of Symbiodinium pilosum. Taxonomy (NCBI): domain Eukaryota; class Dinophyceae; order Suessiales; family Symbiodiniaceae; genus Symbiodinium; species Symbiodinium pilosum. The sequence goes on from CAJNIZ010041024.1 coordinate 58,467, forward strand.
GGCGAACATCAGTGGCTGTGTTGTCAGTAGCGGCAGGAGGGTGTTGCTCTTCCAAAGCCTTCAGCGGATTCAATGAGAGCCTGAGATGTCAAGTTCTGCAGCAAAGACTGCGCGGGCAAAACTAGGCCTTTTATTCTTGACAGGCGGAACGTCGTTTATGACAGGCTTGGGAAGTGCTGGAAGGTCGTAAGGTCTGCAGCGGATACAGATGTTGTGACAGATCCTTTGCCTGCTCAAACCCTAAATCCCGAACGCCTCCTCATACCGTCATCCAGGAACATTCCCACGAGCCCGTGGAGTCCAACACCCCACCGCTCCCAAAACAATTTCATGATGCAGTGAGAAGGTTGGGCTTGGCCCCGCAGCACATCATCAGCACGGAGCCACCACCAGTGGCACGGCTGAAGAACCCCAGTGCGGCCCAGGCGAGGATCTGGGAGGGTCCAGACATATGCTCCCACGACAAGGAACCCCCATCTCACAGGTATAGCCTGGGAATTGGAAACTACAATTTGGTACTTCTTGCTACCTCTGCCCAGATGTAAAGTTAGCTGAAGTTCCATTAGCATTAGGATTATGTTTTTTGCGGACAAGCTCAGTTGATTCTTGTAAATGTGTGGTTGTATGGGGCCCGCGTTCATCAGCTCAATTCACGTGATGGAAGATTGTCTGGCCTGCAGGTTTGGGAGTTTGCTGCTGGGCTGCATCATGTACAATGGTTATAATATGATAGATGTGACAGTTGTCCAAGCTTTCGAGGCCGTGTTCATGATATGTAGAGCAATTGTTTGGAAGGTTCTTCGAAACCAGCCTGTCATCATCGAGGGCGCGTGTGATCCCAAAGACTTTCCTCCAGCCGCTGACTTCGCGGACCGATTAGATCTCAAGTTCCACGAACATCGATTGTAGCCAGTCCCCAACTAACACACCAGACGCCCTTCATTCCCTGACAGTAGCATGCGCATGCACTTGCTATGCTGCGGGCATGTGTCTTGTTTCTTTGAGTGCATGTGCATCCCGTGCTGCGCGACTGCATTTGGATTTTCCAAGCAGCCAAATTGGTGCGCCCAACTTCAAAAAAACAGGTTTCGTATCACAACCAGCAACCATTCCCTTTGTGTTTTAGTGGAAATTGCGTCAAAGTAGTATTTTTGGGTGCTCTGCCTCATTGTTTTGATAGTCGCTATATTACAGACGCATGGAGCCGGCGCACAGCATCATGTTGCTGGAGGAGAGGGTTCCTTCTGTGCTGAAACACACGAATGCAGGACTTCGACTACATGCGAGCCAGATGTGGCCATCGCTATGTCAAAGTGAAAGGGGATTCATGCTGGGACAACAAAGGGCGACAGCTCTTCCTCAACGATCCCACCATTGAGATCTCTGTGTCAGACCCTGACCCTGCAGTTAACGGTTACTCACTCGGTTACACGTCTGGAGGTGTGGTTGAGGTGCAAAAGGTGAGACATTGAAGTCTCTGCCCTTGCTGGTGATCAGCTGTATACATCTCGCCTGGTGTTGTTCCACTATTCAAGCTGCTCTGGCAGATCCGTTCGATTTCCACCTCATAAGTGCAGTGAGCCAAGGACTACCTGGACCTTGTGGAAGTTGCTGAAGAGCATGAAACCTGTATCTCCTGGTATATGGGCAAGTTGCCGCTGCACACCGACCTCCCAGAGCTTTTTGAGGACCTTGGTACTATCTGACGCGCATCAGAAGTTCCCCTCCAAGCCAGCAGCACAAGCATGACAGCATGGCATAGCTTAAGCAAGCCAGATTTCCGCACTGAACAGTATGGAAGTATGGAAGGGTGGGTCGCAATTGACCCTTTGATTGCTTTTCGTCGGTAAGTGAAGGACATAAACAGCTCGCCGAATTCTCCTTGGCGAAAATTTGGAACCTGCTTCGGCGAGAACAACAAGGGAGTGCACACTTACTTTGGCTGTGGAGGAAACACCACCTGTATTCACTCTGACCCTTCTGAGAACCTGCTGTATGTTGTGATGGGTGAGAAGTTTATGGACATTTACCCGCCATGCGATGCTGCCTGCGACGTGTCTGAGATTACTGTGCACCGAGCGCAAGCAATTTACATCTGCTGATCGCAGTGCCATTTTATCATTTCTGTGATGTGAAGCGCTGCTAGCTAGAAAGTTTACGGTAGATACAGTAGACCTGAGCAGTTCCAGGCATCTGTCCACATGCACTTCAAAAAAGGTCCGGCTGCTTGATTTGATGCGTCTGAAGCTGAGGCATGCACACAACCGTAAAGAAGTTCCTCAACTCACTCGTGCCACCTTTCATTGATCCAAACCATGTGCCGGAGGAGGCTTTGTCCTGCTGTGTGTACAGCGAGCGCTTAAATGCTGTTGCAGTCCCAAACCACAGAGCAGGGAATCAAGGACACTACCGTGCTTCCAAAGGTCACGCTGAAAAATCCTGGAATCTGTATGCGACACATGCTGTGAAATTGGGGCCATACCCTCCTGTGACGTGCAGGTCAATAAGAACTGGGGCAACTACAAGTACGCAGCACGGCAGCAAGGAGACGTAGCTGACGTTTGCAGCAGCGAGGATTAAGCTTCGTTTCTGATATGTCTGCAGTCGCATTTTTGATTGTGCTCCTTCAGTGATACTGTGTCAGGCGCAACCACAGAAAGTCCACCTCAAAGCAGGGGATCTGCTGCTCGAGGCATTGGAGCGGTTCCCTAGGTTATACATCCGCAGCGAGGTCTGGATCCTACTAAGTTGAAGGTGGGAGACACTAATTTTCAACCATGCTAATTAGTTTCTTGTTTTTCTGCGATCTTTGGGCCAGAGCAATGGCAGTCTCCGCTGCTGTTCATTACTAGATATTGTGAAGGGTTATAAGCAGACAAAGATCAAAGCATGGTGCTGCTTTAAATCCGAGGTTTTATCTGCCGATCTTTTGGTGGCATTCTGTCCAAGGCTCGAGGTTAGACTGCGATAGAAAGAGTGAAGATCGTTTGCTGAGCCCCACAGCCCCCCGGTATCCCTGTGGAGGCTCCATCGGAAGGAACATGATCCTCAATTGGTGGTGCCTCCAGCATCCCTACAAGGAGTTGGACCTTAACTGACCTACAGCGGCCAAGGGGGCCGGCGCAGATGTTGAAGTGCTACAATTGCTTCTTGTTGACTTCCGTAGATGCCCGTTGCAGGAGCACAAGTACACAGGCTATGAGGGGGCGCGGGAGGTTTTGGAAGTCTTGCAGCACCTGAACGAGGCCAGGCCTGTGTTTCAGCTGCGCTTCGCTTTTCATTTACTGTGCTCCGCCAGGCCTGGTCTGCAAACGCGGCTCGGCCTTCCAACAGCTGCAAGAGCATGCAAGGGCGCTTCGAGCATTCCAAGATATTCGAAGCTTGACGCTGCTTGAATCCAAGGAGAAGTCCGCAGCAACCGCTCAGGAGCGTTCAGTTGCCCAAGAGTTGGGCAACGGAGTTCTGTACTCTGACTCCATGTGCGCCGCAAGCAACAGCACCCTGGCCTGCCTTCAGCTGTTGCCCCCCTCTTGAAACCATGAACCAGCAGATAAGACGAGGGACGGGCGACAGGCACATACTTTGGCAAGCGTGTTGATTGTTGGGTTGAACGCTTAGATCTCGAAAATGCTGACACTTGCAAGCTGTCGAGGCTACAAGAAGCTCCAAGCGCCACCTGTTCCGAAATCCATTTCGCAGGAGCCGGGAACGGGCGTACCAAATTATCATGATTACTGACTCATGAAATTTCGTCCAATAACAAACTGAGAAAATACAAGGAGAACCGCGGCATGAACTCCATGTCGCTTGGGCCGACCAAGGCCTCATGCCACATGCCATGCCAATTCATGGTGTCATCCGTGTGTGTGGTCAGCTGTCTCGTTGGATTTCCAGGTTTCTGGATCTGCGCCTACCAATGGTTTTAGGTGGAAGTCGTCCCGGTGACAGGACATGTGAGGGGCACTGTCCCACCACGTGCATGTTGACTTCAGTGAGCTTCCATTTCAGGGGGCTCCTGTACCGGGACGCAAGCGCATGCTAGGCGCCGGACTGGACTGCCTATCAAATGCTTCATGTAGCCAGCGAAGTCTGCAAGCTCACCATTTTTCATGGCATTGCTGCAAGTCCGTCTGACAGTCCAGAAGAGGTCGCTCCAGGGTTCACAACCTACGCATTGTGGACAGAAGGGACCTGGCCAGGAATGCATGGCAAGCGGTGCAGAAGAGCAATTGCAAGGTCGTTCCCTTTGAGGACATAAGCAGTATCCTCAAATTTGTTGTAAGGCAACCGGTAGCCGTTGCTCTTCTAGTTTTGCTCCCCGGTTGCGCTGACACTGCGTAGGGGCAGCATTATCCTCCAATGCATGAGCATGTCTACGGCGAAGCATGAAGCACAATGACCGCCCCCCAGCCCCTGGGCTACCAGTGCCTTAGACGACTGCTGTGCAAGGGAGGGACGGATCTGACTCTAAAGATCTCGCGCTGTCTGCTGATTGCGATTATAGCTTACACGCTGGCTCGACAATCGCCTCATTCTTCCAGCATACTTTGCCAGTTGCTGCATATCATGGGACGAGAACGTGACGACGAGGAAGAGGATGTCGACTTGGTGCAGCAACATGCAAGGCCAGCACAGCGGTAGCTCAGACTCTCAAACCCGAGAGGCGCGTGCTGACCTTTTAGCGCGGCACGCCGGCACTCGTCAGAGAAATGCGTGTTTTGCAGCTCTAGGCAAATGATTTTGCAAGGTGGGCCAAGCAACTCAGCCTGAAAGCAAGAACCTTGCTCTCATATCCTCACATGGCTTGTTTGATCACTCAAGAAATTGTTCTTCGGGCTCAAGAGGGAATTCAGACCCTGCGCGAGGGCCTTAAGCGGCTCCGGCACTTGAGCCCTGAGGGCAAGTGCCTGCCGCAGGCCTTCGGGAAAGCTAGTTAAAGTGACTTCCGTGTGTTTCTGCCAAACCTTGCATATTGGGCAATTTTGGGTGCGATTCTGGCAATTCCAAGTGACCTGTCTCCGATCTCTCTACTGGTCAGGCTTGCCGTGGCCATCATCCGGGTACCGGGCTACCAACTGCCGGAGCAGGAAGCGATAGGAGGGTTGTAGATTCTGTGAAGGCGCATGCGTCCTTGGCTCCAAGCACGAGCAGCCTCATAAGGACTTGAGTCAGCAAAGCTGCGAATCGCCAAAGCAAGTCCGGAATGACGGAGGCCCTGCGTGGAGACGGGTCAGTGTCCACTGTGTGGCATGCTATCCTGAGCTCTTTTCTCTATGAAGGCCGATGCAACGGAGCAGAAGGTGCCAGAGAGCTTCAACATCGAAGAAGCTACTGGGCAGCAAGTCTGCTGCTGTTGAGCCCTCAGCGCACGTCAGCGTGAGGCAAAATCAG
>CAJNIZ010041035.1:311-32614 GCA_905231905.1 Symbiodinium pilosum
ACCCCCCCCCCCCCCCCAAACACGGCACAGGCCATCCCCTTGAATCTATGCATATTTCCTTTGGTTCCCAGATACAAACTCAGCTCTGAAGTTAAGATCAAAGAGCAGTAGCGTTGTTTGCAACACATTTTCCGAAAGACCCGAATTTTGATCACTCCAACAAGCATGTCCTGGTTTTGGACTTATTGATTTACATGAGAAGCTATAAAGTGCTATACATATGGGGAAGTGATTACTTCCTGTTCGTCAGCCCACAGCGGGGTCAGAAGGGTTAAAGCTTCAAGAAGGATCCAGATAGCCCAATGTAGGTAATATTCGGAGATGTTAGGGCCTAATGTAGGTATTACTTGTGCACTTGGCTCACCCCAGTTTCCGTTCAATTTGTCATTTTTGTTTCCATCTGATTCAGCATTATTTGTAGTATTTGTATACTTGGATCCCAAGGATTGCTCTGAAGCTTCAACCCCAACTCTTAGCCCAAAATCCTGAATGACAAGCCGCCACTGGACACCTAGGGGAATACCCAACCCCTTCTGCTTTCCTCTGCCATCTCTATCCCTTAAGTGTCCCATCAGGTATAAGGGAACTAGGGGTCCCTTTTTGGGGGTCCCTAAATAAGGACGAATATCTTGGGTTTACATTGGGCCACTTATTTAGGGAAACTACCATATGATCCATACTTAGCTTTTGCAATCCAGTCCAGTACGCAGACATCGTTTGCGCAAGCTCCCCTGGGTTCATATGTAGTTCATTTTTTGGGTGGTATGCCATAATCCGTTCCCAGAAAACCATAAGAAAGCCCGAAATGGGCTACGTAGGAGCCCCTGAGCAAAGGAATCCTCGCCTCCAAGCATAATTTATGTTTAGAGTTTTGGTGCGTAGGGTTGCGGGAGATGGAGGGGTGGACCCTAAAGAATTTCGGGTACATCATTTAAACGGTAGGTAGTCCATTTGGAGAAGCCCACATAAGCTCCAAACCCATATCACCTGAGATCTCTATGGTTTCAGGAGACGGCCTTTTGTATGACCGATAATCATTGAGGATGTGCTTGCATAGCTGGCTGCTGCAAATCAAGCGTTCAACCTGCGCAATCTTGCATGTCACAATTATGCACAACGCAAGAAGCATGAAAGCTTAAGTTCTGTTCAGCCGGCACCTTGAACTCATCGCTGGTTTAGTTAGCACTGGTTTTGAAGATGGTGCCGCCCGAGCGCCATACCATGGCTGATCTCACTTTTCCTGCGATAATGGTTGTCATCGTGTGCACGCACTGGCAGCTGTTAGGAGACCATATCGTGAATGTCTTGAAAGCAGCATATCGTAGTCTACCCACGCTTCAAGAAGACCAAGAAAGCCGTACAGGCGCTCGTGTATTAGACCGGCTCATGAAAATCAGAATATCCAATCTCAAAACGATGAACGTGGTTGGCCTGCACATTTTCCTGCTCCTGGGCTTGGACTTCGCATCCAGATTTCTTCGACAACCCACGGTTGCATCCGGGTTGCCGATCATGCCGCTACTTCTTGCATACCTGTCGGATGCAAGTTTGCTTCGCGGGAAGATAGAGCTTGCAAGCAGGATGATTGCACGTAGGAGCTTCTTTGGTTGCAGCTTTGCTTTCGTCTTCTCTGTTGCAACCTACGCAAGCTACACGAGCATCACGGAGCACTTAACGGCCATGAGCGTGAACGCAATGGGTCATATGCTTACTGGGTTGGTCTTTCTGAATGCTCGGCTGTGGGTTCCATCCACGATTACATTATCTGTTATGCAACTTGCGCTCTTTGCGTACAACTTCGGCCATGGTGAACTCAACACAATAGTGTTTGTGAACACCTTTATCCAGTCACTGATTTGCTGCGCCGTGCTTGTGGGAGTGGAAATGGCCATACGCGTTCACCTAAAGTCTCAAATGGATGCTTGGCCCCACTATGTACCGGCACTATGTACCCTTAATTGTCTTTTGAGGTCCCGAATCTCCCGTGCAAATGTAATTGCTCAATACTCGGCAAGGCAGCAGCTTGGGGTGAAAACTAGGTTGCATGCTGGACTCAGGACAAAGAGGACGACAGAACAATGATGGCGGGCATTCAGAAAATTTTAAAAGGACTCTGTGACGGCAGCCTCGTCTTAGACTCCAAGATGATGGTTCGTGGTTCTCCATCCTGCCTCCAGCGCCTGCTCTCCACTGAGAAGAACTTTGAGGGGATTAACTTCAGCTCGCTCATTGACTGCACGGAAAGCAAGGAGAGGTTTGACACGCTTGTTAGCACGTCCGCGAGATCACAATCCAATGATGCAGAGGCTGCTCCACCTTCATGCTTGCGGGTCAGCTTGTCAGATGGCGGCCAGCACGTGCCAGTGGATGTCTTTCACGCGGTTTTGCCAGGCCTCTTTGGTGCGGAGGAGCCACATCACATCCTTGCATTGGTGGAGGACACTGGCAGACGTGAGGCTCCCCTCTCCACGCATGGCTTCCCAGACTGGCATCAAATCCCTCAGAGGAACCCATCAAGGCGTTGGCCCTTCTCGTTACCGAGCGAGTCAGCGGGCTCTTCAAGTCGGTCAGAAGGTGTCTCAACAGCACGTGCGCGAAGCAATGAGGTCTTGGAGGTCTTGCAGGACTTGGCCGAAGCCACCTTTCTTGTTGACCCCTGCTCCCCAGATGTAGACCTGGTGGAGGCTCACCTGAAGTTCGACAGGAGGTCCCCTACACAGCAGGCACCTTCGATGAGGATGCTCAGCAAGATCAACGAGTGGGATGAGTTTCAGAGGTTGCTGAGGGCCTACGCCATGAGCATGCTGCAGGGGGGCCCGGACTTGCCAGTTGCGCTGCAGGCCATGCAGGTACGAATTCCTGGAGCTCCTCGGAAGCTGCTTAAGGCCAGGCATGTTCGGCTGAGTCTTGCAAACCGTAGCCGGGAACTTGGGCAGCCGGTCTTCCTGTACCTTCACATGAAGAACTTCAACAAGAAGGAGGCGCGGCCAAATTATGTTTCCGGCCTGCAGCAAGAAGCACTCAGGGAGCAGCCTGACGACGATTCCAGCGAGGACAGAGAGGAGCAGCCAGAGGAAGGGTCGAGTGAGGACACGGGGGTTGCCAGTGCAGATAGTTTTGTACAGCTGGCTTTCCCGCCGCAAGGTCTACCCGCAGATGTTTCTGTGGAAGGTCCTGTCTTCCATCTCTGAGCCCAACATATTGAATATTTGCCTGACCATACTAATCTCCAAAAGCTTGCTTGCAACGTTGGTCTACAGATGGGGGGAGGGTTGCATTATGTTACAATGACGAACCAGGGAGGTAGGACTAAGTAGTACAAGTCGTGGTATCAGTAGCGCAAAGCGAATCTATTTGAATCGAGACTTTCTCGGGTGCGGAGACCTGTCATTGCTACCGATGATCGAACTTGTGTGGTTTTTCGGAATCCTAAACAGGCTAGAACCCTATGGGGATCCAAGTATACAAATGATACCTACAATGGGCCCGAAACCGTGGAAATATTACCTGCCTTGGGCTAGTTGGATCCTATACATCCCGACAGGCCTCAAGAGTCCATTTCATTTCCATCTGATTCTCTATGATTTGGGTGAGACATTGGGCTGTTTGGATCCCTATATGGGAAAGCGAGAGCAGCCTGTATTGCTCTATGGAAGCAGATATGGTCTAGGGTGTTACTGGGTTGGCATTCGGGGTATTCAAAGATGTTGTCTTCGTAGCTTCATAAGGAAGACTATATAATTGTATTTTTCAAGAGGCTCTGAAGGCCAAACAAATTTGGACGGGCCGCCGCGAGAAGTCTCAGGATTAGCCTGTTTTCGGTGTTCTCTCCTGTTCGTCGGGCAAGGACGCCGTAGGCACCTTCATCCGACATGAACCTATTTGGAGACTTAGACAAATGCGGCATTAATGAATGCTGCAGCCATGCATGATGGAAAGAGCTCTGCATGTTCAGAAGGGACGCAGCTAAGATCCGCTGGACTTGCTGCTAGACCTGCTTGAGCCCTTTGCTCTCAAAACCGTACAGGCTCCACAAGGGGGAGAGGGACCCAACCCCCTCTGTTTGTCGTGACCCTTGAACAAAACTCAATAAGTATATACGTATATATAATAATTTATGAACGAATCGGATTTCGGGATTACGGTCGGGGTACTGCGGCTGCATGTCAGTAGCCTACATGATGACCACTAGGTGTTGGAGAGACATTGTGAGGGTTCATATAGGGAAAGCTAGAAGCATGACGGAGGGTCAAAGCGCTAGAGTCGAGCTGATTGGCAAGCGGAACTGAGGCTGGCATGGTATAAGCATATTTCCCAACAGGGGCCCAAGCATCCAGTAGTAGATACTTGTGACCATGCGTGATCCATGTGCTTACGTAGCTCTTGGAGTTATGGGTCTACTTGCCCCCTCCCAAGAGGTTCAGGGTTTTTAAACCAAGAAAGCAAATCCAGAAAAGTCTGTTTTCAAAAGAGAGAGTCAGAGTTCAAGGTTTCGAACCTTGGGTGTGCGGCATTGTTGCTGGTAAGCACAGCTGCCCAGCTTTCTCCCTCTTTCTCCCGCACTGTCTCTCTCTCTCTCTCTCTCTCTCTCTCGCTCTCTCTCTCTCTCTCTCTTCGCTTCTCCCTCCCTCCGTTAAAGGCTTCTAGGAGTTTTGGGTTTACTTGGGGGCCAAAAGCAAGCATGTCCCCACTCTTGCAGAGCTGCCTTGCTGATGTATACACCTTGTGCCTCACGTCCGCAATGCCACCAAATTCCTTCATTACACCACGGATGTTCAGTCTCTCCCTCCCATCCACAAACTCCACCCCTTTAGCTTTACCATCTACATCACGCTTAACCTGTCACCTCAGATCGACAACCCTGCGCCCTAAACCCCTAAAATCGATGTCCTCAGATTCCTCGGATTTTGTCAGGCGTTGCGGCTTTGAAGCAATGTCCAAGGCACAGAACGAAGGCGAATCTGATTTTACGTATGCTAAGTTGGTCCAAGGACCCAAATGATAGGGTCTAATCTACAGAAGACAATCATATCATAATATTTGGGCCCTATAACCCTATCACTTGGGTCCTTGGACCCTTAAGGGTAGGGTCTTATATGTTTCTGCTCTTCACCGGGCGGGTGTAGTTACAGGCTCATGGGGTAGTTGTCGGTGGGGTTGCAGGCCTTGCATGGGGGCGTGCAAGGATGTACGGGCTTAGGGCCTGCAGTAGATATTATGGCGTAGAAGTAGCGCAGGCTAGGTCAAAGTTCTTCTTATCACGCCTATTGTGGGTTCAGGAAGTGAAGTTAGGATGTTTGCAGAGTAATCTGTGGCGATGAAGATTTACGGGTTCGAATTCGGATTTGGTAGCTCCATAAGTAGGGATGCCCAAAGACCGACCCCAATATGCTAGACTATTGTCCTTACAATAGCCCCCCAAATTTATGATCCTTTGGGTCCTTGGGAGCTTAGGTTCTGAATTCGGTTCTGTGTGATTTGGTTTAAGCTTGATAAATCGCTTACCCCCAGCATTACTACGCCCGCCCGACTCCAAATATCGGACATTTGAACATTCCCTACAAAAGACCCTAATAATTCCTAATACTCTAAATCCTAAACCCTGCACTCTATACATATTTGGGACCATATTCACTGTCAGGTGGTGCTAGGGATTACTGACGGTGGGAGGTTGTGCTAAAGGAGCTGTGGGTGAAGGTCTCATGGATTTCCCACAACTTCAAAGGGCACATGGCCGCTTGGGTCTTGGAGATCAGAGAGATGCAGGCTTCAAGCCTTTCAGGTTCCATTGCCCAAGCAGCAGGGTTGTTCAGATCCAAATGGTATAGTTGTTCATACCTACAACCAAAATATGTTCAAGTGTGAGGGTGCTCAGGCAGCACCAGTGCAAAAAGTTGACCCCAGACCTCGTACTCTGTGCATGGTTCCCTGGGTTGCTGCTAAAAACCGGTCACCATACGACAGACATGTAGTGAATACGATTTCCTTCTTCGCGTGACTTAATTTGAGCTCCTTAGCGCAACCCAGTTTCTGGGACGGTCTTTTGCTTGGGTGGCATCAGTGCCTTCAGCTACACTCTGTGCCCTGACCGACCGCTCCACCCCCAAAGCAAAAGTTTGTTATTAGTCTTAGTCCTTCCAGGCATGAACCGAAAGGGTCTCAAGCATAGGCCCAGGACCCAAAGGAGTTCCCGGCAAATTCGTTCGGGCCCGAGTGTATACTGAATAGCTACATGGGCCCTTTGGGGTACATGTTGGGTCAGGCCGCCACCCAAGAAGTGGCATACAAGAATTATGCAGCTAGCCAAATATAGTTGGCTTTACATCCTCATTGTGGGAACTACCAGTGGCTGGGGTCCTAACCTAATTATTGCTGCCTCGCGAGTTGCCTACTAGCACCCTGGCCAATGCCAGTAGCAACCTACTGAAACACAGATTGTGCTGTCTTCATCGTTCCTTCTACGTCAAGATGGGGCTATTCTCATTTTTCAGGGCCACGCTAGACCCTCGCCCTTCAGCAGCCTAGCCCTTAGTGGTAGAGCAAGTAGAGATCTGCCACCTTGACTAACCAACCAGAAAAACGGAGCCTCAGGAGTTGATAAGCTTGAGCCTGGTCTACTGGACCTCTTCCGGGAGAGGGTGGACTATACCGTGGAGGCTAAGGGCTTCGGGGTAAGGATTCAGGGGTTATTGTTTATGGTTTACAGTAGGGGAGAGATTTGGGATTATGGGGGGAGCTGAAGGACAGTGGTTATGATGTGGACGCTACCTTTGAATACGTAGGTTTATGAGAGTTACGGAGACTTCGTAGGATGGTAGGGCAATGAGAGTTTACAGGCCTTATGCAGAATGGCAGGGGATGTCTGTTGTAGGACGTCCTGGCAGTTGCTTGCGGGTTCGTCGCCCCGGTATACTATCGGGGAAGGACGTCAGTGGTTTGAGCATGCATGCATTGCTCCTCACGCACATCGCGCGTTCAATCCTGGAACTGAAGCGTTGTAAACTTGAGGAATGGAGGCCTCTTGCGTGCCGGCAGGCTAGAAGGAAGATTGGACCTTTCTCAGGCCTAGGGAATGCCCACAAATGGCTGAACCTCTTGCGGTCATTCGTGTTAAATGCTGCTGTTGCATTTGGAGACCGGTTGGGGTCTACAATTCGAAGCCTTTCGGGTTTGGGGTGTATCCACGCCATGCACCGCAGCCAACTTATCAAGCATTCATGACACAGCAACAGTAATGTAGATGCCGGACTTTGATTGCTATGTGTCAGTAAAACTTGTTTTGCTGTTCCAGAAAAAGCCATCATGGAACCCGATCCTAACCTTCGAAGTTCGATGTGGAGTTCTTGAAAATTCTACCGGTGCGGGTCAGGTACTTCTCAAGGACCACGTCACGAACCGTGACACCTTCAAACTTTGTGACCAACACTTTCCCAATGTCAGTGTCATAAATCTAGCACGAACCCCTGAATGCTACCGAACCGTGGATAAGAATGTGTGAAACTTCCGCACTCCACACCGTCAACCCTGAACTGAACGACTCCTACCTCAAGCCCTTCCTTACCCGTTTTTATTTGAACCACCACACATTATAGCGAGAGCAGCACATGTCATAGTCGCAAGAATGACAATACTAGCCAGAACCATTGAGATTGCCAACAATCTTGGCAAACATGTAGCGGCTTTTCTTGAAGCATCCCGGAGCAGACTCATTCGCATGCAAGCTTGCGGCAAAGGCGGCTCCTCCGGGGCACGAGGCAGACGTCCGACGATCCCTGCAGAGTCTGGCAAAGGTCTGGGGGGTTGCAAAAACCGAGGGTCCACGCAGGTATATAGTAGAATGAATTTGGTGTGTGATTGATGCATTTTGGGTGCAGGGTTTCAGGATTGAGGGTTCAGGATTTAGGGTACTCTAAATAAGGTAGGTACCAGTTATAGACTTCAGGGCCCAGGGTAGGCATCAATTGTGGACTGGATTCTCCCGGTGTGTGCTAGGTTGAGCGTCTAGAGGTATGGTCAGGAAAGAGCGTCCCTGATCTCAGTAGTTAAGCTTAGGCTTGAGCAAGTCAAGTAATATAGGGGCTTAAATAATTGCAAATATTATGGTACCATAGTCCATATATGTAATTATGGTCTATTGTACCTCAAATGGACCTCAAAATGATGTTGGTAATTCTCTAAGAGGCCTTGGCTCACAGCCTACACGTGGTAGGCCCGTTGCTGCCATGGTTGTGGCAGTGCTGATGTGGGCGTGACACATTATGCCATGTGAACCGTGGCATCGTCCCATGTCAGGCGTTGTTTGCAATCACCTGCAACACATTCGAGCACCCATGCCCCGGATCCTCAGTGCACTCTGTGGAGTCGATGTTTCAAATCCTGTGTTGGCTCTCAAAAGCTCTGTGTACTTATGCCTGACTGTCATCCTGCGACTGCAGCTGAAGTATTTCCTTTCCTGTTGCCGACTGATGATTGTCACGCTGCACCTCATGCAGGGCAATGGCCTGATACCAGCGGATATGGACACGTTTGATTTCCTTTGCGCGACAATGGGATGCCTCAACCTGCACCTGACGGCCAAGGCGCAGGCTATCAAGCTCTGCCCCATGCAAGTTAATCGCGGCCTGAGGGACGTGCCTCACGTTACTCTGTACTACGGCTGTGCCAGCCGACACTCTGAACCAGGCATTTTGCATCACAACGTGATCCAGACAGGCGTGGAACTACGGGGCCCGACAAGAACTTTGAGCACATGCAGTTTGAGGTTGGCAACATGGTTGTGATTGTTGGCAGCGACAACAACAGGAGTGTCGAAGCCTTCGCATGTCGCCATCAGGACCTCAGCTCCTTACTGCATATGTGTGTGAAGGCTGCCGCCAACTGCAGTTTCAGTACATGTTTTGAGGATGTCTTGCTTCGCAGTAACGCCGACGAACCCCTACTGGAGCGCAACATCCCCCAGCTTAGCATTGGCGAGATCTGCGGCCGGAGCGTGAGTAGGGAAGGTATCCAGGTAGCCTGGGCCCTCATCAATGACGCGCTCTTTTGTATGGCGTGCACACTTGTTGACTTCCTCCGCCACTGGGAAAGCGTTAATGGAGTCACGCCTACATTGCGGCTTCTTCCTGACCGTTTCTGCCACGAGCACAGTTGGTTGTATGATGTCCAGGTACTTGATGCCAAGGCTACTCTTGGCTCGTTGACTTACCCCTTCCAAAGTGAGATGTTGCGCGAGGCGGCTTATCACTGTAGTCGTTGGGGTGTGTCAATTTTTGGTCGAACTCTTCACGAGATTTTCGCCACTTGCGGCCCCACTGTTACTCTGCGCCTAAAGATGGTGCTGTCAATGTTTTGGTCATAAGATACACTTGCTCTCGTTGCCAAGAAGGCATTGCTGCGTGATGCAGCTTGTCAGCGTAGTGCTCTGAGGCAATGGCTTGTTGGACCATATGTGTCCCCGCTGCCAATGTGGCATTGTTGCGCGATGCAACTTGCCCCTGTAGTGCTTCGAGGCGCATTGAGAGGAAGCGCTTGAGCGCGCACATGGCACTGGCTAGGCTCACTCACGCTTCGGCTGGGGTGGGTCTTCAGACACCGGTAAAAGGTAATTCTCTAGGCCCCTGTAGTAACTGCTGTTAACTTGAGCTCTGCTTGTTCGGAGCTCTTTGAATGCAAAGGCATTGGTAGCATCGCAGCCGCCAAGACTTGAGACATTCAACAGGGTACGGAAGTTGCACGTGGCAAGAAGGCGGTGTTGTGCCTTTTGACCTTGAAGCTGCTCATTTAGGAAGGCTAAGAGACTAAGTTTAGAAGATCCAGACCCATCACGTTGTCCTTTAGCCCATAGCATGTGATGTCTAAAGACGGCCTTGCAAACACTTGATACAAACACTTGATACAAACACTTGAGGTACCTTGCATGCCTTCAATCGAAAAAGCTCACATTGTGGAGATTCCCCCGGCAGAAGAGGGTGGCACAATAGAGGTCACACCTCAGTCAAGGTTTAAGTTTAAAGCTTTCAAAGCTTCTGGTTTTGGAGCTATTCCTAGGAATCCATGTATATCATTGGGCCAGTACTGGGCCCTAAAGTAATTAAAGATTGAAATTGGTAAAAGGCAAAGCCCAACACCTAAACGTCAAGCGCCACAAATTGAGCATCTGGAAAGCAAGCCCGCAGGCGCAGGCCCTCTAGGTCTAGAATGATGAAAGGGTCTTTGGTACTTCCAACCCCCAACCGTAGACCTTGCATATCCCTACCGTGAATGAATGAGGTGTAGAGCAGCCCTGATAAGACATCTTCCCTCCGTTCATAATGGGAATCTTTATCATGAGGGCGCTTTAATGAGTACGGGAGGGGGGGGGAGTATGCAGCTGCATTGCAGAGCTTCATTTACGTTTTCTTGATTGGTTACCACAAGGCCCTATTCTGCTTACCAGATACCAGGGTTTACGCTGTAGCTGAGGATCATAATATGCAAGCAGCCCACAAGACCCGCAGCGCTAGTCAAGTATTCATGTTTTGCATCTAATCTATCGGGGGTTATATTGAGGTAATGGATTATAAATTGGAAATTACGATAATCGGTTAGATTCCCCATTTTGCTGTGATGAACCGCAAACATGAAACCCTGAACTCGAAAGCGGACATGCGGGTTGCAGGACTTGTCTCCATGGTTAGACGATGACGGCAAGCAGGCGTGGAGCATGCCTGGAGTTGCAAAGCGTTTTGACAGTTTACAACAACTTCACCCGACTTCACCGAGATTCCTAGAACCCACGAACCGAAGACCCTGATGTTAATAACAGCCTGCAACGCTTCCGCCTGTTATGCAACCATGGGGCCCAAGTATGTATTACTAACAAACCTGAATCTTAGATAGAAATATATGGCGCCCGGCCCGGACCCCCCCAAAGGCCCAGGTATGCAGCACATGGCCTATCTTCTTGACATTGTCAACACATTGGGTGTAAGGAAATGCCTCAGCACATTCAGAACATGAGCTTTGATGCGGTCGCATGATCAGGATGCCATGATCTCAATACCCGATCATGAGAGACCTGCATCGGAACCAGCTCGTAAACCCAGAATCTTGTTGAATCACGAACCCCACCAAAAAGTTGAGGCATCTCAGCACGTTTCAGCTCCCAACCTCCCAAAAGCAAAAGAGGCCGGCATTTCTTGCCTCTGAATCATTATCAGTATCCCACAAATGGGTTCCACTTCAACGTAGATTCACTCGTTTGAAACGTAGTCTTCCAAGATTTCAGGCGGTCTGATGTATATATTATTCGTTCTCACCAGTTGTAGCCAGGTGCGTCTTTAGAGCGTGGAGCAACGTTACAAATTATCTAGATCGAAATGCCCAGTTCAGAACACAGTGAACATCACTGAGCTAATGATCAAAGGAAGTAGGCCCATCATATGGTTTAGGTCGGGTTCACCCTTCCCCCTTACCATCAAAAAGCGTCCCCCCCTAATACCATAAAAATCTCCGGCCTCTAAACAGTTCTATTATTAGGGAGATATCATGAGATATCCATGGAATGCATGAAATAGGTCTTTCTCTGATGTTCATTTAGAGCAGTGCCTTCAGAAATCAACCGTAAGCCGATAATTACCTAATCAGTTAAAGTCATGAAAAGAAGAGATTCCCAGCTAAGTATACAGGTTGCACTTGCAGAAGGTCCCTTTAGATAAGAATCCCGTGAAAAACAGCAAAGATGAAGGAAATCAAGGAGGTCTTTAATTCCACGTTGTTAGATGTTCCTTTTCCTCTGTATACAACTCCTTACCCTAAGCCCTAAGCCCAATACAACTACTTAACTACTTCTGTACAAGTGCATAAAAATTTCAGAAGTCCAAGGAATCAAGGAGATCCTTGATTCTCATTCGATATTCTTTAACAAGCCGTATTCTACAACAAGCTCTTTATAAAGAGCTACTGAACCTGCAACGTTATGTCATCACATTCAACATGACTCAAACCTTTTTTGGTGGGGGGGGGGGGGGNNTGTGTATGGGGGGTTTCTCAAAGATGGGTGTAGAAACTACCATAGGTACGCACACCTGCCGGGGACGCTTTGGGAAAGTTGAGGCTGTGGCGGACCTGGTCCGCACTGGCGACACAACCACAAACTTGGCACAAAGGGGTCAGGAGGCCTTTGACGACTCTGAGAATTTTTGCGGCTTTAGGGGTTCTAGGGACTTAGGGGTTTAAGATTAGAGGGTTCTGCGGTATAGGGTTTTGGGGTTGCAGGCTTCTGAGGCTTTAGGGACAATGTTCGGGTGTAGAATTTCGGGCGTGCGGTTTTGGGCGTTGTGCTTTTGAGCGGTCTTGCAGTACGACAAAATTGTTTGAGTGAACCCTGGTTGGAGAAATCCGCAACTTTCTCCTCTACTGCAAGTCGACGATATCCTTCCAACTTCGAGCTTCAGGACTATGTACTGTAGGGGAAACTTTTGACTAGGGACAGGCTGGGGGGGGAAACGATGACAAGAGGCTTGGGCCAGCAGATATGTGTTTTGAAGGTTGGTTCGACGTGCGGTTATAGCTATTCAGAAGGAAGGGTACATAGGGGTAATATTGGGGCTATATATGGGTTATTTAGGGGTGGATATGGTTTACGCCAAACTTCGGGATGTGGAACATAGCATCGAGGTCCAGAATATAAAGGGGTCATATACGGGATATATTGGGAATATACCGGGATAATGGAAAACTACTATTCAGGTTTTGGTGTGTAGCTAGAGATTCAGATTTGGAGCTCGCTCTGAAAGGCGTTGGTGTCATCTTGAGATTGCTTGCAAGTTCTTCAGGGAAGGGGGATGAATGTAGATCACACACCAGAGTGCCACAAAGCTCCAAGAAATCAGAGCATTGCTGTAGGGCCGTAAGTATTCAACTTTGCCAGGTTCATAACATCCTTTATCAAAACATGACCAATGAACTCTGCAGACCCCCCTCAAAAAAAAAGTGGCGTACCTTTGATTGAAGACGACATTATTCCCGAAAGACCAAGTGCCGCCTACTATGGGAACCACTTTTGACCCCACGTATGTACGAAATGCTTACGTGGACCCTATCTCTGTGGGCCTGGTATGTTTTCTATTCATATGTAATTACGTCCTTTCGGACTGGGGGCAATCTCTAGGATATGGGATTCAGCATACAGCCGACATCGCTGCAAGCGGGCTCATCCTCCCAAACACCATGGTATATGTGGAAATCTAAGTATTTGGGTAGCTTGCGCTTTTGGCAAGGTGAGCCCAAAACCCTTGCATGTGGCCCTCCAAGTTTCATTCATATCCCGACAGCATGGATGCAAGCGAGCACACCGCAATGCCTTTGTATGAAGTAAAAGGCCTGCCAGCCTTGCTCAGTGGATCCCGGCGTTTCTGCGTCAATTTTGAGGGCATGGCTGAGACAATCCCCTCCTTTAACTTACACAATGATCTCCCCGCCCCCAAGTAGTAAACTCCCGCACCCCCTAATGATGAATGTTTATGATACAGTGCCGTTTTCTAGGGAATCGTGATGTGGGGGGCTTAAGTACTTGGGGCGAGGTGATTACAACCGATCCTGTCAGTCTTCAGGAACAGTCTCTGTTCGCGGAGATGGAACAAGAGCACGAACAGGAACGCCTCGTTTGTTTGTATGCACGATTTTGGACAGCCTGCTACAGATCTTGTAAACGGGGCTTGAGGTGTACGTGAAGGGTATTTTGCGCGCCTTGGCCGTGATAGCGTTTTCTCTATATCTCATGTAGAAAAACAGGCTTGGGCGCGTCCAAGAGGCAGAAGATAAAGGTGCGACTAACTGCTCAGATATCTGCTTGTAAGGGGTTACTGTTTCTCCCACCGTGCATGTGTGATCCGCCATGCTAGTGCTTGTATGCTCTCCCCGACTCCTGCTTGAGCACCAGTGCGTAATCCCGAGTCTGCAGCAGTCGATGGCTCCAGACACTAAGCCCTGCTGAGAAGTTCTTCGCGAGGACGATTACTTTTATTATTTACTACTCGTAACGACGCCGACAACTACTGTACTACTGCATCAGGGATCCGAGTATTTGATCTTCGGAGAGCATGCTTCAAGAAGATCATCGCTCTACACCATCCCGAGCCGACAGCTTTCTGACAAGCGCTGTTTGACAACTGTTGCCTATTGACAGAAAAATCGCAGAGTGAACTCTCAAACATCCCTTGCACTAGCCCAAGTACCGCTGGTGAGGGCATGTTTCAAGTTGGAGCTTGGAGGGGGCCCAAGAACATGAGCTGCTTGTCCATCAGCCTTTGTGGGGCTCCCAAGGACCCCATCAACCCAGCATGATCCCAGTGTCCATTTCACTTCTCCTCGCCTTTTCCACTAGATGCTCCAAATTCTGGTAGCTCAGCCCTTCACCCTCTCCAACCCCTATAACACCCCTTTAAAGGGAACCAATTTGAAAGTTTGCGTTTCATGCTGCGCTTTTTTCCATCGGATTCCCCATTCTTCTTGTACGGCTTCAGTCTTCTGAGGAGCTCTTCGCGGAGCAAGAGGAGGAGAAGGAGACGCAGCAGTCCGTGGAAGCCCTGTTAGCTAGGTAGTAGGGCCCGAAGGACCGTAACCCCATACGTAGATAAGTGGGCCTCTAGGGAATGAGTTCGGACTTTTTGGGCTAGGGTCTAAGGCTTAGAGTTCAGACTCTTTGGTCGCTGAGTGTGTGGCCTCCTCTTGTTCCTCCTTTCTTCCGATAAACCAGAGCTCGCTGGGCATCAGAACAGGCATCCGGAACAAGGGAACCATGCAGTAGTAGGAGGTCTTGGTGTTCGCGGGGGTGGCAGTTGCAATGGCTGTTAAACTTGTGCCGCTTGCAAGGAAGATTGGCAACTCTGCATGGCAAGTGTGTGCCAGCAGAGATCTCAGCGTGTTTCTCGAAATTGACCATATCTGCCACTGTATGTAACTAGCTGTTTGCCTTCACTAATTCATACCCCTGCGCTCCTTCGTGGACATCGATTCAGGGATGCATTGCTTCACAGGGTAGTCCTTCCCTGGGCATACACCCATTCTGTAATGTGAGGACTTCAGAACTTCACCTGGCGGGTTGCGAATGTGAGTTTACTGCCAAACACATCCTCAAACCGGAGCCCAAGAAACCCTATACCCTACCCCTAGGCCCTGACTTCGAACCCCTAAACACTACACTTTATATCTCGTGACGTCCAGGAGCAGGAGGAAGAACAGGAGGAGGAAGAGGAGGAGGAAGAGGACGAGTCTGCAACGTGTCGTCCTCAGCGTGCTTGGTTTTAGGTTCGCCTGTAGGTTTACGGTTTATAGGGTTTGGCTTGATTCAGGCAGGGGGTTCGGGTACCAAGGAGATAGCTTCATGGGACCCTATCTTGAGTCTGTCCCACAACTGGGCTTGAGACAGCGTAATCTAAGTTACTATATTATCCCCTATAATGGAAAATCGAATGGAAAAGAACCTGGAAAATGAAATTGAAACTGTGGGATTATAGGGATTCTAGTGCCCCTGGAAATAGTGCATACTTTTGAGCAGCACTGTCCGAATAAGCAGCTGACTTTAAATTAGCTCTCCAGTGCACAACGGCTTCCCTACTGAGCAACAAGGCTGAAACCCCTAAACCCTAAGCCCTAAATAGCTGTTTCCATTTTATTCTCCATTATCCCAATATAACCCCAATATAACCCTAACATTACCGTTAAGTGTGGGCTCAATGGACCTCCGCCAGGAAAGTCACGCAGCACTCTGCCAGAGAGTTATGGCAGGTGACACCAAAATCCCAGAACCATGTCTTCTGTTGTCTCCTTAAGAATTTTGTCGAATTTTTGTTATAGTATAACCCTTTGCTTAAGAATTTTCCGTTATAGGTCTAAGGAGACTACAGTCTTCAGGGCCTAAGGTTCAGCAGCTTAGCCCCCTGGTTTCAAGCACACCCTACGGACACTCAAGTATCTTGCAAGGCACATCTGGGGAAGAGGCTGCCAAAAGGGCGACCTCACAATTCAATTTTCGGCGCCTATATATATATATACATATATATATATACACATGTATCTATCTATCTATCTATCTCTCTATCTACCTATCTCTGTATCTACCTATCTCTATATGTACCTATCTAAAGAGTCTTCATTTTCCCAAAAGGGTCCAGTAAATGTTATCTATGCAGCATATACTTAGGCCCCAAACTGGCTCTATAGAAAGTTTTTGAGATCCCAATTACCCAGACACTTTGAGTTTGTGTGCTCAGTACAGTACAAGCCACACTTAGGGCTTAGGGTTAGGGCCATCACCCACGCTTGCACGGTTTGCGGCCAGGGAAAGCAGGCTAGTAAGTACAGTACAGGAAGTTATGTTTCAACAGCCCTACATGTGGGGTTGTCAGATTATGGTCCTGTTTTGTGTTCCCATCATACTTCGGTCCCCAACATTTAGGGTACCCAAAATCAAATCATAATTTAGAACCCCCCCCCCCCTTTCAATGTAGTTCTCTCAATTCCAAAACAGGATCCCTACCGTTTTCAGAAAATCTCGAGCATCTCTGAGGGTACTTGGATCTGGAGACCCCAACCTTTTGGAAATTCATTGCTAGATCTTACTTTCCATCTTCATGCCGATCCTTATGCGCAAGGAGTCTCAAAGGCGTCAGAAAGCTCAGAGGAACCCCTAGCTTTTTGGCAAACCATTCTACAATGACAAAAAATACTATCTGTCAGCAACTTGACACTACGCCGTCCTTCTGCGCGTGGGTCTTGCACTCTCGGTTTGGCCTTGTTAGCATTCGAAACACCCTGCCCCCTTCCCCCTTTGAAGCCTCTCTTTGTTGCACCCTAAACCTCAGACCCCAAGGCATGGGTTTTTTGAGATTAGGAGAGCTTACACGCTCTCGTTCATTTTCACATGCCCCTATAAACCCCCTATCTAAACCCTAAATATCCTAGCATACAGCATAAACCGTAAATACCCTGGTATACACGATAAACCCTTAAGTATCCCTGTATAAACCATAAACTCTTGTTTAATTCCGGGCCCCGTGTCATTCTTGAACTGAGGACGGCTGCCAGCTGGAAGCCCAACTGCTTGGTTTAGGGTTTAAACTATCATGTATTCGGGGTCCTTTCCAAGGGGTTAAATAGGAGGTAACATATATGAGAATGGAAGAGAATATGGAAACTATAGGATTTAGGATGTAGGGTTTTCGGGGCTTGTTGGGCTTTAGGCTTCAGATTTGGAGTTTTGGGCTCAGAGCTTTAACCTTTGAACTGCCGATGTGTCCCTGAGGGTTTCGGGCGTACTGTGTTTAGGACTTTGGCTATAGGGGGGGTCCATGGCACAGATCAGCTTCAGCATTGGAAGACAAAGATCAACATGTTCCATCTCCTTTTCCATTCTCCATTATTCGGAGTAATACGCCCAAACCCTAAACCCTAATGGTGTTTCCATGTTCTTGTGCAGCATCTTTGTATGAGAAACTCCCGCACGTCTGTTCCATGCGATATGGAGCTCAAACCCTAAATCCTCTAAACCCTCTACCCTCTAAACCCCAAATCCCAAACCCTACACCCTTAAACCCTCTGCACCCTAAACCCCGAACTCTAAAGCGCGGCCTGGAGGCTCTGTGGTCTAGGTCGCCACTATTATCGACCTTACTGGGTGTAGGGTTTGGGGTTTAGGGTTTAGAGGGTTTGAGGGTTTAGGCTGGGGGGGGTTAGGAAAAGCCAAAGTTGTCACCAACAATGGGGTGACAAATGAAGAACACAACGGAACATGCCATGGCGCATGTGGCCATAGACTGTAAAGGGGCTTCACCCCAAAAACAAAACTGGTGGTTCGATAGGAAAATAACCCTAAGCCCTAACTGGCTTCTGTCAGGGTCTGGAATTATCTTAGTTGAACCTGTATTCGAGACCTGCCAGGAATAGTTCTATACCTTGAAGGAAACACATTCTGCATAAAGCTGCTTACCTACGGGTCTAGGGTGTAGTTTTCAGAGTTCAGGGCTTCTGGTGCAGGGTGCAGGGCTAACAGAACACCTAGAATTTCCAGAAGTATGGGAGCTGTAAACCCTAAATCCCTAAACTCTTACAGCCTGGCAGGCTCCAGGATCCTGCAGGAGCATCTAGCCTGCTAGCATCTCCCAAGGGGCCCAGACTACCTGCTTAGTACGAAGTATGTCTTTTCTGTAGTAGGAACTTCGTCGTAGTTTCGATAAGTATTCCCGTAAGTCTGAAGTCCACAAGGGATAGGGTAGGGCATAGGGGAGCCGGCTTGAAAGTAAGAAGCCTAGGGGATGACATTGTCTCATAGAAGGCTTATAGTGGCGGAACCTATTCTGTGGGGCTACGATCTTTGGAGAATAACCCTGGAATCCGGAAATCCCCAGCGCATCTACGTGCTGGTTTTTAGTTGGGAATAAGGGAATATAATCCCTATATAGAATATTCCCTTATTCCCGCTAACTCCGGTAACTAGCCCTATATACCCCGTTTCAATTTCATTGTCCATATTATTTGCCATTTGATTCGCCATTCTAGAGGTATATTCCCATATTCCCTACTAATCCCAAGTAAGTCTAGGACCAGAGGCCATCCAACAGCTTAGAACTGCCACCTCCACAACCTGAGGTCCATGGCAGAATGTCAAGCGCGACGAGGCCAGTTCAAGCCTTATAAAGGGATTACATAGGTTTTAGGGTTTTACAGTTTAGGGCTTTTGCCCTCGACTTGGGGTTCCTGCAGGGTTTAGGGTTTTACAGTTTAGGGTTGAAGCTTCAAACTTAGGGTTCAAAAAGGGGTTCAGAGTCTTACAGTTTGGGGTTTGAGGTCAAGTTTTTAGGGCTTGGGGATATTACCCCAACAAGGGAGAATCACATGCAAATTGCAGTGTATACAGGGGTTTTACAGCAGGGCAAGAAGGAGTGAAAAACAAATGGACAATTCTTTTGGTGTTTGGGGCTTAGGGAATGGACAAGAACATGGTACTTTATCGTTGGGGATACTATATGGATTTAGTGAAATTTAGTGGTGGTTAGTAGGAAATACGGTGAATCTAATCCCCAAAAGTACAGTCCCCTATTCCTACTAGCCACCAGTAAGGGAACTACTGAAGAGAATCCCTGCCTGTATACCTTGCCAGCCAGGGCTATGCAAGCCCCAAACCTCGAAGCCCGCTACACACTTAAATCTCCGTCCCTCATCCCCTATGTGAGCCTAAACCCTACACCCGAAACCTAACCCCATACCCTAAACCTTAGACCCCAAGCCTAAACCCTAAACAGGGAATCTACCTTATGGCCATGTTGAGGACAGGTATTTTGAACAGCTACCATGTGCAAAGCTAGGGACAGCATATCCCAAAAGGGTCCATATAGCTTTATAATACGCAGCCCGTCTTCAACAATGATTACTTTGGAGCCCCTTTGGACCCTAAGTACTACAAAATGCCTACGTGGATCCTTTGGAGATATGCTGTGCCCACCCGGATTGGCGAGTGCAGTGTCTCTTTGGCTGTCCAAACCGCATGTGAGATGCTGGCCCGAAGAGCTTCCAGCTTCTGGCAGCCAAAAGCTTTAGAAACTCCAAACCCTACAGCTCCTACAGATAAGACCCCTAAGCTTCGCATTCCTCCCCACACCCTAAACCCTAAACAACTCTTCAGCAGGCCCCAACCTCCTGGCCTCTGGCGCTTTTGCGTGATGCACCGAGCACTGGACGTTTCCGTCGGCTACGGGTGCCAGTGGCTGCAAGATGAAGTTTAGGGGCTCATAGGGGCCATATAGGAAGTATAAGGTTCATAGAGGGCTTCAGATGAGTTTCCATGGGGATTTACAGGAATATGGGAAGGGTAGGGGTTTAGGGGATTGAGGATCTAAGGGTGTAGGGGGGTTCAGGGTATAGGGTTTCAGGGGTCCTTGCACAGAAGCTCCGACAGTGAGACCTACAAACCTAGACAGTACACCTTAACCCTAACCCCAATTAAACCGAAAGCCCTAAACCCTAAGCCCTAAATCCCAAACCTTGAAGCTCCAAACCGAGGCCCTAAAAACTAAACCCTAACGGGCCTTAATGTAAGATTATACCTGTGAACAATGTTCTATGCATTGATTATACGGGTCTCCTGGTTTTTGTAGACCTCAGCATTGCTTTGTGAGGTCTTTATTATAACATAGAAGTGTAATTGGAAGTGCGACTTGTTTCCTAGTCCATTATTGTCAGCAAAAAGTTAGTATTACAAAAGCATGTACAGCAGTATAAGCGTCATAGTCAGAAGTCATAGAGGATTGGGGCCACCTTGCTTTCCTTGATTGTTGCATTGGTCTCCCGGGGGCTTGCAAATGGAACTCATAGAAAGGAGGCGAGAGGACATCCAGTTGAAGTTACGGAATTGAAGTTTCTAGCCAGTATTTCGATAAGTTTCTTGGACAGGAAGTTGTATACAACAATCTAAAAGGCATGTAATCATAATTAGGCATGTCTTTATCATGCGTTTAACGATTAATTAGGGAGAAGCGATGAACCGCAAACGTAAACTGCGTCCATCTTTGGATGAGGCCTCTCCTGCAGCTGTTTCTGCACCCCAAAACAGAATGATATGAGCTACTGTCAACATTAGCCTCTTTCAGGGGCCCTAGATTGTGGACATAGTGGTCCTTCTTGTAGTCTAGTATAGCCCCTATATTAAGAAACAACCCATGTCCATGATTTTTTTGGGGGGGGAATAGTGACTGTAGCTCATATGAGCATATGTTCAAAAGCTGACATTGAAAGTAGAGGAACACCAAATGGCCCCACATCTTGCAGCGCCCCCCGCAAACCTCACCCCGAGCTAAACCCTAAAACCCATCACTCTCCCCTTGGAGAGGAGATATTTCTAAACCCTAAAAACCAAACCCTAAAGCCTACATATTCTCTGGTAGAATCCTGTTACTGGAGCCCCTCTGTTGCCTTGCGTCCTTACAGGCACCTCGACTTGAAGAAACTCGTCATCTTATTCGTTCTTCGTAGGGAATATTGGAATGTAAACACTATATGACCTATCGAATATATTCCCCTATTCCTTTCTAAGAACTTGTAGGCTTATTAGTGACAGCATGCTGCCTCAGGAAATGGGCCTGGCGGGTGCCCGTGGTGTCGAGACGACGGCCGACTGCCTCAGAGAATGGGGCGTTTGTAGAACTAGGGGGCCTTGAGAGAACTTATAGGGATATCCGCATGAAGAAACCCTAAACCCTAAACCCTTACGGTAAGAGTACAAGGGCTGAGGTTCCAGAGTGTTGAGTTTGGATGTTCGCCTGGCAGAAATCCATGAAGTGATGTTAAAATCTCGTTTAGCTTGCAAGTTTATCAACCATACGATCTTTGGGGCGTGCGCAAGCTACCAAAAGCACTTGCTTGACGGTCTACATCAAAACCTAAGCCCTGAACTCTAAACCCTCTGACCCATGCAAGCTATAAACCCAAATGCTAATTTCTTCATATTATGCAAACCCTTCAAACCCCAATTTAAGTAGTACCAACTATCACTTTGTAACCACGCATTCCATGATTTAGAAATGTCCAAGGGCCTCGGAAAGAAGCAAGGACGCGTTTGAGGGTTGAGGATTCAGGGCTTATAATGTAGACCCCTATTTCATAATATTGTGGTTATATTGGGATAATGGAAAAAATGGAAACTGCAATAATGGGTTTAGGGTTTCCGATTCGGGGTTCAGGATTTCAGGGTTAAGACCACTTTAGGGTTCAGGGTCCCAGGGTTTCTAGTTAAAGAAGCCCCTTTCCTTGTAGCTCAGTAATTCTGGCCCTTGACCCGAAAGCCCGAAGTGTGAAGCCTCCAAGCATAAGCAACCCAAGCTGAAAATTGGATTTCTTCCTCAACCTCGATGTTTGGACCATCAACAAGCTGAAGCGCTAAGCCCTTAAGCCACAGCTGCAGTAAACTCTGCGCTCTAAGTTTGAAGCTTGTAAAATCGGCAAGCTTATTTCCTCATGACTTACATGACGCCTATCTGCTTGTAGCATAAGATAGCCCAAAACCCTGCTTTCAGCCCCTACATATAATCCCTTAACCAAACCCTGCATGAGTAAAGCTTCCATTTCATCTTCCATGTTCTTTTTTTCTTTTGGTTCTCAATCATTTAACTTTATCTGCTTTTAAGCCCCGAATTCCTGAGCCCTAAATTCCAAGCCAAGCCTCAAGTCGCAAACGCAAAACTCGGATGAGGCCAACTTCCCGCCAGAGCCAGAGCCCAAGCATCTGGACAGCTCAGGGTCATGAGCCCCCGTTAAGTAGATAGAATATAGGGGTTATATAAGGATTATATTGGGATAATGGAAAAGAACATGGAAGCTACTATTTAGGGTTTAGGGTTGTTCTTGTTGGTTTGGGTTTGGGTTTTGTGGGGTGTAAGTTTTGGTTGGATTTGGGAGGGTACGGCTTTGTCTAAAGGCCCACGTGCCCAACATGCAACAAGCTCTGCTGTGTTTAGCAGATCCCAAGTACTGAAGTATTGGTACTTAGACTTGCAAGGTTTCCTTACTAAAAGTAGGGAGATTAGAACGTAGGATTTGTGGCTTTAAGTTTAAGGACATTTTTGGGTTGAGGGTCCAGTCCGGATTTAGGATTTACGCTGGAGCCTTCTTGAATGCACAACGAATTGATTATGCCGAGTTAGCATGGACTTTCCTTCTCGGACTTTACGTACGGGATGGTCACAAGCACAGTAAACCGCCCCCCACGTAGAGAGAAGTTTATTCTTTCCTTGGGCATCGTAGTGCATCAGAAGAACCCATGTAATCTTAGTGGCATCCAACAGACGAAGCTTCGCAAATAAAACCGTTGCTAGATAATTACGCAGTGTCACAGCCCGCGCTTCGATAGGGCAACCGAGAATCTATCAAGGTCAAATACTGCAAGAGTAGAAGACGTTAATAACATAACAAGGAGGTCCGTAATTAGGGTCCAGGTAACTCCTCTTGCTGGGTTTATCTGGAAGTCACGCACTCTCACAGAGGCTTTGGATTTAGGATATATGGTTGCAGGTTTGAGGGTTAGACCAGCTTAATTCCCCCTTCCAGTCGCACTACGGTAACCGTTACCATAAAAAGTAGCAGTTAGCCAGCTCCTCTATTTTTTCATTTAGGACAGTTACTGTAGATGCAGTTGTTGAGCGACTCTTTTAGGAGCAGTTTTCTGCAAGCGTTTGCTGCTTGCTACAGGGGAAGAAGGAAAGGACAAGAACATAACACGTTTGCGCAGTCCCAACCAGTATCATATGAGGTTAACTAGCGCTTCATGTTCTATTCTTGTTCTGCAAAGTGTATACAGGATTTCTTTGGAATAGTGGCGTGCGTATACAGAGGATATCTACCTTGGCTGTGACCATAACCAAAGATAGTACACTGCCCGGTTTATTTCAAAGGCTTGTCGATGGCCACTTCTAAAGAGCATAGCCCTATCCGTTTCAGGGGCAGCTGAAAGTGGAGTAACATGTGGAACAAGGCGTGTACATTCATGGTCTCTGACCCCGTTTACGACTCAAAGCCTACTATACTTAAACCCCTAAGCCCTGCAACCCTAGACCATTGCCTGAGGAGCAACAGGCCTGCGAAATTAAACTCCACCTCCCGCAGCTTAAGCACGGATGTTTACCCAGAATAGCTGCTGCTGCACTTATTAAGCTTTTGGCCTTCTGCAGCGAGAAGGAGCTCAACAAATAGGATTCGCATAGGAGGTGGAGTCGGAAGCCAGAAAATGGAACCTGCGCACTGACTTTGAATGACCAGGAAGCATCAAGTAAGCTCGACCCATAACCCTACACAAAAACCGTACACCCTCAGCCTTACCCAGACCTCCCAAACACCTGAGATAACGGCCCTTGACACCAAAATAATGGGTTGATAGGCTATTGTGTTGGGTATTTGGGAGGTTTAGGTAAATTTCTGTCATTTTCGACCTCCGAATCCTACACCCTAGACCAGGCTGTTTGCTTCGTCGAACTTCCACCGTTTCGGGGCAGGGCCCCGGAGGCTAAGATGGCCGGTGGTTGTGCTCGAGTGGTGTCCGGAGGCCCGCATGTTTAGGATCTAGGTTGAGAGTTATATTGGGGTTATATCGGGATAATGGAAAAGAAAATGGAAACTGCAATAGTGGGTTCCCAAGTATGTGTATGGGATCTACTTGTCGCTCAGAGGGATTCTCAGATAACTACTTTGAGGCCCAAGTAGGAACAAGACAGCCGCATGCACCCTTTAACATTGGGGCTTGGGGTAAAGGATCATCAAAACTTAAGGTTTTGGGAGATCTAGGTCAAGGCTCTAGTTTGTGCTGATGACAACCCTGGAGTTTAAGATAGGCCGAAGCACGCATTATTTGTAGCCGTTAGGCCCCGAAACAGGTATCAGCAGAGACTTAGATCCCCAGGGAAGAGTTTGAATCTTGGCGAGTCAGTGTTAAAGAACCGCATGCCTTCGGAAGTGGTGGTTCTTGTATTCATGTACGTATGCATGCATGTGCCTATGGATCGATATGGTTAGGGCACTAAAGGTTTATATCAGCATCACGTAGACTGTCCAAATTCACAACAGCTCATTATGTGGGAGGTTTTCGACATTACTCTGGCACAATTTCCAATAGCGCCCCCCCCCCCATCACACAAGTAGAATACCCGTACATGCCTAGGGTCCCTGAGGTCCACCCATTGAACATTTTGTAAGTTGTGGGAAGCTATCCGATCAAGAGGTTCTTCGGACCTGAAGGGCTGGGAATCTCAAGCACTTGGAGTCCCTTTCATATGAGCCATAATATAAATTCCTTAAAGGGGCTCATATAGGGGAGTATATAGGGGACTTTTAGGGCTTACTAACAGGGACCGTAGGAGTTTAGACTTTTGCTCATATCTCCCAAAGTTATTTCAGCTCCGACAAAGGGGTCCCTCTCCATATCCCCAGACGTGATAATCCAATTTTTCTGTCTGGGGACCCGCGGGACCCCATAAAACTCTAAGGACTCAAGCGCTTTGTGATCAACAAATACTAGAGTTCCTGTTGCCAACATTGCAAGGACCCAATTATTGGGTAATTACTAGGACCCTTAGGGGAAGGGACCCCATAATTGTGCAAACCCTTGCACAAACTTGACACAAAAATGCGAAGTTTAACTCTTAAGGCCCAGACGAGCTTCCACGTGTTTGGAGCCTAAGTGTGTACTTCACAGCTGCATGGACTCTTTGAAACATTGGGACTTGCCACGGACGACATAAAACCCCTATATAGTCGCAGCTCGCATGTCATGTTCAATTTGTTTTTGCCTTCAATTCTCCACTATTGAGGTTAATATGTCCCTATATGTCCCCACATGGCTATAAGACTCTGCAGAGCCCCACATAAACTTGAGATAACCAACATCTCCCTAAGTTCCTATGTAAGATTTCAGGATGGTCTTGGTGGTGCCAGATATGTGGGTTTCCGAAATGAGGGGTGTAAATGAGGATTATAGTGATACGTAGGGATATTACCCCAATTTGGAGAATTCAGTGGAAGAGCAAATCGAAAATGACTTGGACACTCGGATTATATACGTGGCAGAGGGCTTGGCTTTCCCAAAATCAGGGAGAAGACTCCTATAAGACGGATTATTGATTTATGTTGGGGTCCCCCTATTTAGGAAAACTAGCAATAAAAGTATCTTCGGAAACGCAGCTCTCATGCAGTGGGTAGGGATGTGGGGTTGTGTCGCGTCCAAGGCTTCTGCAGTTGGCTTAGTGTGCTGGGCCCTACACAAGCAACGGTTTTTTAGAGGAGGGCTGTGTGTGACACCCCATGTTAGTTCCGAGGCGGGTTCTGTCGAACGGAAGATGGGTATTTCCCAATTGAGGTGTCCCCCTACATGGTATTTTCCCAAAATAGGGGGACCCGAGTATAGACACCAAAATACCACAGTTGTTGTGACAGGTAACGCCAAAAAGGTTACCCCTATTGGGAAATCTTAAACAAGTATATGTCCCCAGCTTCAATTTTATTTTCCAAATGATTATCCATTTGATTCTCCATTATTGGTGGTTATATATCCCAATATACCCCCACGAAAGCTCTGGAAACCTCAAAACGGGATTGTGCCAGGCACCCGCTGTTTCGTCCTCGCCTCAGGTTAATACTATCAGAAAGGGAAGTTTCCCAAAATTGGGGGGTCCTTTTTTCTAATCCCCATAACAAGAATTATAGTTAGAATTTGGGGTTGAATATTCGGGGTCCCCCCTATGAAAGTAAATATCTGCTGCTTTATAAGCAGGATGTAGTCTTGGTTCAGTCGCGAGGGAAACAGTACCTGTTTGGCTTGACGTCTCGGATATGGACACGGGTATGTGTTCTGGTGCAATTTCGAATGTCCTTGTCAAGGACCTGGCTATCTTTGACGGGTAGGCATTTGACATGATGTGGCAGGTGTTGACATGGGAGAGTATCTCATATGGAGGACATGGAGCATTGGTTTTGGTTTGAGACCAATGATCGCCTGAGTTACCTGTGGCAAGCAAACAATATGCGGGATGTTATTGTTTGCCGTTAAACAAGAAGCCTCAAGCCGGATACTGTACTCCAAAAGCTGAGAAGGAAATGCTGGGACTCAACAACTATGTGTAATAGGGGTTGATTTTCTAAAGAGGGCCTGCAAGTTTTGAAAGTCCCCAGCCCAGGTGGGCCTTGCTTCGGATTCGGATCCCTTATGAGCCATAGTACTTGCAATGTCTGGGAGGCCTACGGACCCTAAATCTGAAACTTTAAACTTCTTGGGCAGGCCCGACGCGCTACACCCAAGGTCTAAACCCTTAGGCAGCATGTTCATGCTTGAGAGCACTCCAAAAGGTCCAGTCAAACAGTTACAACAACAGCCTGAACCACGATCTACCTCCCAAACATCGGGTCTACATACGGGGATCGCCCGAAAGTAGGGCCCCCTGTAGATCACTTGAGTGTACTGGGGGTACAGAGCATGGCAATCACTACCATATTACACCAGTTGTACATGAGAGGAGCTTTCAATGGTGTCCAGCAATGAGGGGTCCCTTCTTGGGCTGTCGCGATTAGGAAGACTATATCTTTTTTCTGGGGGGAGGGGGCATAGGGGGACCACCCCCTTGTTAGAAAACGCCATATGAAGACATTCTGAAAATCATGATTCAAGGCTGCAGCCCTGTTTTCGTGACATCAGGGGTTAAGGGTTCAGGGTTTATACAGGTAAGCAGCATGACCATACATTTGAGAAATTACCATGTCATGTGGAGCTAACTGTTTCCTGTTTTCGCAGGGTTCTAAACACT
The DNA here is from genome assembly GCA_905231905.1 of Symbiodinium pilosum. Classification (NCBI taxonomy): domain Eukaryota; class Dinophyceae; order Suessiales; family Symbiodiniaceae; genus Symbiodinium; species Symbiodinium pilosum. Next base: position 27,626 of record CAJNIZ010041035.1, read on the forward strand.
GCAGCGTGGCGCTATGGCAGCAAGCGTATGGTCACACTGAAAGTTGATTCAAGGTTCATGCTATAGATGTCCACATCCATGCAAAGCCCCGAAACCGCAAGCCTTCAACCCTATAAACCCTAAAAAGCATGCGGCTCTTCTCTGGGCTTTCCCAGGAGTGCCCATCTAGCTTTTCTCATTGCTATTTTCAGCCTCGTCTACATTCCTGCCAGGACCTCACTGTAAATTTGCGGGATCCTATAACCATATATCTACATGGATTCTTTCGGAGTACATCGCCTAAACCCTAATCCCTAAACCCTCAACCCAACCTCATCCAGCACAAGTGGGCAGTAAGGTCTTCGCCTCCAGCGGACGTGGATGATATGGGCTTCTTGGTTGCACCCGCTACCTCAGGGATCTCAGGAATATAATGTATACATATAAATATATGTATAGACGCATCATACATATATATATATATGCACATTTGTGTGTGTGTGTGTTTCTTGAATACATAAATAGATAGACACAGCTAGAAACATGATATATGCACTTGGATTTTGAGGGATCCGTATTGGTAACTATATAGGACCGACTTTGCGGTTTTATCCCACCATGATTTGTCGGCGTCAAGTTGCCTTTATTCTCAGACCCCTATACATACACCGAAGCGCTTCCTTGAGTGGCTGCGCGGTGCTCTTATGCGGATTCCACAAATACTCTTCTCATATGCGAGGAATGACCCTCAAATGTTGCTGCTGAGATGGAATAAATGAAGTAGCGTTTTGCAGGCCTCGTTTCGCATTATCCTGACATTGCTCGTCTGTGTGCGCCAGTTACGCATCAACCCGGCAAGCTAGCCACGAGCATAGTAAACCCCTTGCCTGCCCACATCCTGAACCTAGTTCGTGTGTTGTTTTCGCACTGAACCTCAGCCAGAACAACTAGTAACTAGCAGTCTCGGCAGAATGCCACTTCAGGAACTGCACAGGGAACAGGACGCCTAGCAGCCAATGTTCTATTGTTTTTAGGGCAAGTACCGTGAAGATTTGGCTTATCAAAGACTCCCTGGTGCTTAGGAGGGAATGGGGGAATGGATACCTATAGCAGGCCCTATATAATCCCTAATAATAATGTCTATAATCCATTCCCCCATTCCCTCCTAAGAACCAGGGAGAAGATCAGGTCTCCCCCCCGAATCGAGGGAGGCCGTAGGCCTTTAGGTATTTCTCATGCAGGCAATCTGGCACAAGGCAAGATACCTGATTGCAAGCCACATTTTCTGGCGTTAATCTCATCCCATGTAGGTGTACCGTAGTCATAGCAGTTTACCGACATAGAGGACCCCAATATACAGACCCAATGTTTCATATCCATTTCTATATGGAGCCCCCAAAAGTGACCACGATTTTTGGCAAGCCCCACATATAGTATATGCGCAGGCTCCCATATAGCTACCTTGGCGCCCGAGTGCGTACGGACCCTTACATTTATTCTCGATCATATCATTGTCACATAGCAGCTACCCGCGTGAAGAGCAAAGTGCTTCATCACCTCTCATGGGCTTAAACCTCAGAGTAAACGCTACCTTGACCGGACGGAACAGATACTCTAGCGGTTCACGTCAGAGGATACTTGACCTGCTCAGCAAACGTGTCTTGCCACATGACACGTTTTGTGATTGTTGTGGTGGCAACACAACCTAACATGTAAACGCTTGGGCTTGCAGCAGGCCCTTTCGCAGGAGTAGGGTATGTCAATCAGGAATCTACCCGAATTGCTGAATGGTGCTCCAAAACGCTGCAACCCAGACTCTAATCATTTGGGAGAGGGGGATAAGATAGGTGCTTGTTCAAGAGAACTGCTTTGTATTCCCTAGCTTTATGGGGCCATGTTTGATTAAGGGACTCCCAAACCCTAAACCGCAAACCAAAAATCCGAGGCCCAAACCCACAATCCCAAAACCAAGACCCCTAAAACCCAAAACCCTAAACCCCTAAACCCCTAAACCCAAAACCCCAAAATCCTAACCTTACTTCACTGTTGGGATCCAAAGCATTCCTTTAGCGAGGTTTGGGTGTCCTGGCCCAGGAGCAGAGCTTTCGCCTCAGCCGGATTTGGGGGTTTAGGGGTTTAGGATACAGTTTTATAGGGTTTCGGATTTAGGGTTTAGAGGGTTTAGGGCTTATGATTTAGGATTTAGGGTTCAGGGTTCAGATCCCAGAGGTGGATGTGGTGGAGTTCTTTTGGGTGTTCTATGGGGGTACGGGCTTAGGGTTGAATGTAGTCGGTTTTGGGGTGTGTTTTTTTACATATGCCAGTACTTCAGAATCAAGTGGAAAAGCAGATCGAATACGAAATCGGAAAGGGGAAATGGGTTCGCTTTAAAGGGCCTATATGGTCATGTAGGTTTGTTTACGCCAATAATGGAGAAGCACATGGAAAAGGACCAGGGGCATGACATCACAAGCTAGAGGCAACTAGATGTATAGAGGCGTGATGTAGGATAATTGCCAATACTATGGTCCTAGATTCCGTATAAAACTGTGGCACAGGGTACCTCAAATACACATCAACGGTTTTCCAAATGTTTCGGTTCGTACAGGAACCCTGTATATCTCGGTATATCTCAAGGTCTTTTTGGGGTAGACTCTCAACCCCTCAGCCCTGCGCATGAGCCCAGCATGTATGCTAACACAACACCAAATCTTAAAATGCAGTTCCGCAACACTCCTTGATATACTCCTCAGTATGGAACGCTGCATTCTCCTTGTTTGCCATCAATCCTAAACCCTAAATGCAATGTGTCATTAGGCTCCTGAAGGGCTGCCAAGTATACCGAGACATCCGGTTACCAGTATCCTGTGCTTGCAAAAAGAGCCTTTTTGGTGGGGGGGATGATGATTATCGGGATCATTACCAGTAATTATGATGGCTTCCAGCTGCCTTATTATAGATACTTGATCTGGACCTGCAAATAAAGGGCGTATTTGGGTTGATTTGGATGACTGCCTATATGAAATATTGTCAGAAGTCATAGACTCCTTATAGGTTGTACTTGACCTGGAGCTCCAAGTGGAGGGCCTACTGTGGATTGATTTCAGGGAAGAAATGGGGTTAAGGGTTAGGGTTTTCAGTCTAGCGTTTATGCTAGTCCCATATTCTTTAAGGGCCCAAGACCCTAAACCCTAACCCTTGACCGGAACCTCCCAGGTGGTGGGAGCTCACCATCCCACCACTCACCGCCCTCGCGACTGCATCTCGCGACTGCCTCAGGGGATTATTGAGGGCAGAGACATCTGGGAGCTAGGGGTTTTGGGGGGATCTAGGGCTTGGGGATGAGGAATTTGGGTTTAAGGGTGAAAGATGTGGAGTGTAGGGAGTTCTGGTTTCAGCTTGTTTTGGTTAAAGGAATTGTTGCTGCTCTCGAACTTGATCAAGGATTTCGGTTTCAGGTTCAGGTCTAGACTTGGTGGGATGCAGGATTTTCCCGCTTGTGGTTTGGGGTCGTCCTTAAAAGGAGGACACTGAAGTCACTATGGAGTCAGGGCATGTACAACTGACATTGACCAATATACTGGGTTGCTGTCAAGGAACTTAAATTAAGTTACTATATTGGTGAAGCCCTATTATTTACTATNNTCCTTAACAGCAACCCAGTATACTTCATTTCCTAGTTTCTGGGCCGGTCGAGATGAGTAACACCTGGCAAGTTGTTCAGGGATCATCACGCTTCCTTGTAAGGATACTAGCCCTGACTAAGGGAGTCCGCAGGCAAGGGTCTAGGGTTTAGAGTTTAGGATTTAGGATGTTGGGTTTGAAGATTTCTGGTTGTAGAACCCAGAGGGTTCAGGTATCTATTGTATACATACTCAGGTCCCAAAGTAGGTACCCATTTGGTCTGGTTGTAGAGCTAGGTTCTCATGTGCAAGGGACCGGAGGGCTGGCTTGGGAATTGGTTTGAGGTTTTGGGCTACGGCTTGTTGAGTCCAAATAGTCCATCTGAGATCTACATGTATTAAGTATATACTATAGACCTACATGGACCCCGCTGACAAGCGGAAGAACAGTGGCGTGTTTTGAAGGCTTAGGCCTTTCCAGTTAAGCTCAAGGGCCCAGGGTTAGGTGCTAGGGGTTTAGAGCTTGACAGAGTTGCAGTAGTCCAGCAAGAGATGTCAGGCGCTCTAAGGGGCCACATGATCAGAATAGGGTTCTGGGCGTGTCTTTCACTGTAATTACAATGATTATCCTGAGTAGTCAGGTTTCTGCAGCATTCTGAAGCCAAGCTTGTTCAGGCACATTTGCGTGGAAAGTCTGAAGCTTCGGTAATTCATGCAAACAATAAGCGAAAACCCTGCAGGACCCTGAATGCCTCCTTCCGCGGGAATTCCGGGAGTTTCGTATCTTGAAATCATGCAGATTTCCATTATCCAACGTCGCAAAGATCCTCTCATATGTTCAGAGGTGGGCTGAGTGTAGATTCTGATTTAGGAGGTTCCCAGCATAACATAACCCCTTTAACTTAAAGGCTTTAAGGAGAGCCCTTGTACTCGTCTTGGATTCCTGCTTTATCTCGTATATGTCCAGTATCCATTTGTTCTTTATTCCATTGCTTTTTCCATTTGACTCTACATTGTTAGTGGATCATTTAGGCCTCTGCGGTAGTAGGGCCGAAGCTTCCAAGCAAGTGCCGAAGCTCAACAGCTTCACAGAACTAGCCCGTGCACGGAACGCGTCATGTTAAACAAACATATTCTCAAATGGCTACTTGAGAACTGACATGTCCCCTGTGCGGTTAAAGTGAGCCTATTCATGATGTTTTAGGGTGCCTAGGAAGTATAGAATCCAATTCTCCAAAATCCTCAGTCCTTCTCGTCCAATCCCAATCCCTAGAACTGAAGGTCCTTTGGGGACAAGGTTTCCACTATCCTGAGCTGAACTCCCTAGACCCTGAAACTGAAGGTCTTCTTTCCCCGTAAGCCCTTTAGCTAAACCCTAAACCCCTAA
>CAJNIZ010041035.1:32862-58205 GCA_905231905.1 Symbiodinium pilosum
ATTAGGATCCCTACTATACTGCCTACGAAGGGGAGGAGGTTTATTAATCAGGGGTCTGCATTATCCACTAGGGTGTGCCAGAACCGTAGTTTAAGGTTTTGGGTTTTGTGGGCTTAGGGGGAAAGAGAACAGAAGATGAAAGCTACTAGTTTACTGGGGGCTTAGGGTTTTGGTTTGTGTAACGGTCCAGGTACTTAGGTGGTAGATACTCTTGGCCCGAATTCACTGAATAGCAGGACTTGGGCCTAGGCTACCCATATATATATATATATGTACCCCCCAAATACTACAACCCTTATCCTGGGGATCCCCAAAGAAACCCTTAATGTTGGGCAATCCTTATGTCATTTAGGTAGCTGGTATATAAAGTTGTTTACGCTCAAGGTCTTGGGCATAGGTTTGCTTCAGGTTGACAAGGTCATGGCCGATTTGATGTGTGATGGATGGCCAGAACCCTTGATCCAGTGCCGGTAATTCGCCCAAAGCTGCAATCTGCCATGATTCAGGTTGATGGTCTCTCTAAATAGCTTGTTTGTCTGTATTGTACCAGAACAGAGTAGAAGAACCCCAGCACAATTCTTCAGCCGGCCGACATTCTGTTTAGGTTGCCCAAAGTATTCCCGAGGCCCCTTGAAGCCGCAAGTTGTCGAAATATGCCGCTAGACCCTAGAAACTTGGCGAATTAAAGCTAACCCATCCGATCTCACACGAATGGTGGTTTATGTAGAAAATGGCCCCGACTCTCCCTACTCGGCTGATTCGAAACTATCATGACATAGCTAGCTTAACTCACGAACGCCACATTAGTATCATGTTCGCGTTTATGCATGGGAACGATACCGAGACCACCAGCTTAAGATGGCCTAGGGGTTACTAGGGTTATATTGGGGTTATATAGGGATAATGAAAAAGAAAAAAATGGAAACTACTATATTATGATAGGGTACATATAGGGTTGAGGATAGATTGGGGGTTATATATACCCCGCTAATGGAGAATCAAATGGACAAGAAAATGAAAAATTAAATGAAAACTGGTATATATAGGATTATAGAACCATTATATGACGGTTCAGGGTTTTCAGTTCGCACAGGGCTCAGGTTTGCATGTTCGTGTACTTTGCTTCGGAACGTCATCCTTGACAGCGGGGAAATCCCAAATAGCGGGGCAAAGTATCACGACCTGAAACAACCTCCCCAGCAATGGTGGTTTACATGGAGAATAGTCCCGAGATCAGATTTAGAAATTCTTGTGCAACAGCTAGAACAGATGCCGCCATAGGAGGTCCACACAGAGGAGGCACTTCAGACCCATAGACCTTGGACATACACTTACGGCCCTGCTGGGCAAAACTCAACACACTTGTCCCGTATTCCCCCCTGCCAAAGTAGACCTCAAGCCCCACTCTCAAGCGCCTCAGCCCTATTTGGTAGTCTCCCAAAAAAAGGTGTCCCCAACATAGACCCCCGTATGCTAGAATCCTTATTATGGGAACCTCCGAAAGGCCCCATTTGAAGGGTCAGGAAGACTCAAGCTTATCCATCTTGGGTTTCCATACATGGGTGGCCCCAAGAAAGACCCCCAAAAGAGGTCACTCGTTTTTGCACTGATCCCTACAATCATATGTCACTGTGCAATGCAATGCCATGTTCCATGTCATCTTCCATGTGCTTGTCCAGCTGAGTCTGCATTGTTGGGATGATATCCCTGACCCATGTATAATCCTAAATCTTCAACCCTACCCTGAACCCTGGACCCTAAAACCTTTACACAATCCTTTAGTTCATCCCAGTACTAGTCTGTCAGCCCGCGCAAAACCGGAAAGGCAAGCATCTCAACACGGGAAGCCAAGGCAGGTTTTGAAGAAGCCGAAAAAACCTTGCGTTTCTTGGGGTATATAGTTTAGGGGTGTAGACTATCCGTAAAAAGCGGGACTTTAAGACCACATCCCAGAGGAAAGTGTTTGTGGATTGATTTAGTTCCCATTGCAAAGTAAGATGATACCTCCCTTTTGGTTTACTGTTGGCGCAACGAGTCCTGCACAAGCACTTGGGTATGCAATCACTTGGCGTGCCAGCGATGGCCCAAGTGCTCCAAGTATTTGATATTATGATAGACTTCCCCCTAACCTCGAAGTACTCAGTTATTGGGGAACCATCAACCCCAAACCCTAAACGCTGAACCCCAAACCCTAAACCCCAAGCTCTGGACCCTTGCCCACAAGTTAAGATGAATGTTCCTGAATTGAAGAGCCAGCAGCAGCAGTGTCAGGGTGCGTGAAGGTCTCTGAGTTGCCAAATGATAGGGTTGAGGGTTTAGGGTTTAGGGTTTTATATAGGGTGAAGGGTTTTGATATAGCAGCTGAGATCTTAAACCTCGGCCCCCTCCAACTGGGAGAATGCAACCACCTCCCCACCCAGAAACATGGAGAACATTCCTCGTAACATATATAGGGAGATGTAAGGGTAATGGCGAAAAAGTATTCTGCTTAATGTATAAAGGTACGGTGGTATATACAATCTGTATATATGTATACATATATAGGGTTTAGGTTTTGTGGAGGGTTTCAGGTTCTCCCTTATATATATGTGAGAGGGGCTATGATCAGCGGAAGGGATTGCTCAGATCATTACCCTTGTTATCAAAAGCTCCGTAACTTCCACGCCCTACTCCATTCTTGGTGTCAATATGCGCGGGAGGGACCTAATATGGAGGTCCCATTTTTTTGGTACCCCCAATAGGGACCCAGCAGCAGGCCAATAATTTGACAACCCACACATACCACCCAAGTAGTAGATATTGGGAACTATGTGGTGGTCTTGATGCTTGGTATACTTGCATGTCCCTCCTGCGCTTTTTACTACCGGCGTAGGCCATCGCTCAGATTACTTCGCAGCTGTAGTTTTACTAGTACCTTCTTAACACCCAAGCAGGAATACACATCAACCATATGTCTCGATACTACCCCAAAAAAGCCAGACAAACCGATTCATAACGAGAGCGTTGTTTCTTCGAGACCTAACTTTTTGGAAATCGCCGCGCAGAGCAGTTCCAATGTCACAAGGTGTAGGGCTGCGGCTTATAGGAGTGTAGAGTCTATTGTTCAGGCTGTGTTTGACCGCCTGCTTGGCCAAACTCAATATAGGGATATTTAGGGATTATATGGGGAGAGTGGGAACGGAAATGGAAACTCGCACCTAACAGTGAAATGGTTTCGAGCCCCGTCAATTCTGCATGAGTGCGGGGAGCAGGTTTATTGTTTTGACTACTCTCGAGTATCCTCGGTACGGGCCTTCACCCCTAAACTTACCGAGGCATGGCATCATTATCACAAGATTGTGGTATTTCCAACTTTTTGTGCTTTTTTTCTTATCCTGCAGTCGCAGCTGGTGATGCGCCTTGCCCTGAACCCTTGATCTGAACTTAACCCCTACTACCCTAACCCAAAGCCCCTGATACTCTAAGCCCTTCAACCCTACCCAAGACCCAAAACCCTGAACCTTAAACACGAATCCGTAGCCCCAAGCACTATAGGAACTACACCCCAAGTCTCTAACCTAAACCCATATGAAGCCTAAATCCTATAATCTACAACGCCACGGACCTCTGAGCCTTCCCTTGCCCTTGGATCAGGCCGTCCTAAGCTCTTTGGGAATGCTCTCGTCCGGGTCTGGTGCCCAAGGAGTTCACGCGTTTAGAGACTTAGGGGGTTAGGGATTGCGGTTAGGGAAGGGGGGCTTCCATGAGCTTCCTACAGCTTATCTTGCTTTGGGTACCCTTGCATTGTATGCACTTCGATGAAGCTACAAAATTTTTGCGGCTGCCACAGGTTCGGGAATGTTGTTTAGGCTTATTCTGAAAGGAGGCTTGACCAGCGGACTGTGCAAGGACTCTACTGTACAAGCTTGGCGAGGATCCCACGGCTTCCTTAATATTACAACCCCAAATCCTAATCACCTAACCCCGGCCCCTGATTAATCACCCCCCTTTTGATAGGGAATAGAATAGGGATCCTTTCATAAAGGCCCGTAAAAGGAGGGAGTCTATGAATCAGGGGTCTCCACTACCGACATTCTGGTCTGAAGTTCTTTATTGATATATGGTGTAGGGTACCTCAAGCAGACCTCAAAATGGCATTGGTAACTATTTAGGTCCATGCAGTATTACTTTGGCCTTTGGGTTTTAGGCTGAGGCAGAGGCTGAACATGAAATGGAGACCTAAGTGTATGCCTGGATGAAGGGTTGTAATCTACCCAAGCCCCAAAACCCAAAAAATGTTGCTGTATATCGGGGGTATAGAGTTGCCGGAAAAAAAAATGGAAGCTCTAGGGTTTTGTAAAGAAGTTCCAGTTCTGAGGGATCATCATTTATTCTGGTACGTGTACGCTGGAAACTGGGCAAAAACCCTGCATCCCAAACCCCAAGCCCTGAACCCGCCCTAAGTTCTATACCCTCGACCCTGAGCCCTGCATCCTGGATCCTGGGCCCAAACTCTGAACCCTGCGCCCTAAACCATGCATCGCAAAATCCTAAGCCTCAAACCCAAGACTGCGCTCCCTGAAACTGCATAAGGCCGGAAGAAGTGGAGAAGTTTCTGGAAGCTGTTGTGGCCAGCGTCTTAAACAAGCTGCCAAGAGACAGCACAAACAGACCTTAGGTTTGGGGCTCAGGGTTAGGGTCCTTTGTGTAGGGTTTAAGGCTTTGGGTGTGGAGGATTTAGGATTCAGTGTAGGGATTTAGGGTTTAGGGTAGGTTTTGAGCCAGAATGCCGCAAAGCACCAAAATCCAAGAGTTCCTCTGAACACCTTCATACAGGACCTTCTACTCTTAAACTACAGTTGAGAATTGCTGAACAACCTGCAGAATCCTAAGTATCCCAAGGCGTGGGGAAAGTATGGCATGATGGTACTGCAGTCATGGATTCCCCTACTACTTGATGCCCCCTACACTACCTCCCTAACCTACCCCCTACACTACCCCCCTTCCCCAAGGTTCCCCTCATTTCGGGATAATGGTAGCAGCACCCACGACCTGGTATACCAAGGTCATGTAGCATGTGTAATTAGTATCCAACGTAGGCTCCTGGGGCTTCTGTAGGCTCCTTTAGAGGAGCTCCTATTAAATTCTGGATTTTAGGGGTGGCCGTGCTATCCCGAGTAGGGCCATGATGACGGCAATGTTGATTGCGATGAGGTTCCATCGTGTTAGTAACTGACGACATCAGGGTTTGAGAGGTCGAGAACATGATGGTGATGACAATGACCATGGTGACAATACGGAGGGGGAGGAACAGGATTTTCACTGTGATAACCTCGGTTCGTAAAACAGTGGTTTACTTATTAGTACAGGGAAAGATGTGCTATCTCCCACATCACCTTTGAAACCAGAAGCCTAGCACAATAGACCGCTTAGTGCATGAACTCTTCCTTCAAAGCTCTTAGTAGATAGGCAGGTACGTTACACACCTTTGAGTAGCCCATGTTGATTCCAAGTGTTTGGCCTCGGGGGCTCAGCAGCTGGGACTTGTTTGAGCCCTAAGCCCCTACAACCTTGCACCATCACGCCCAAGCCCGAATCCTCCCAAATTCGTTGAGGCCCGATAAAGATTCTGCGCATGGGTGCAACCTTGCACCACTTTCTCTGCTATTTGCAGTCGATTAAGGTGCCTCAAATCAAGTGGTGCAAACTTTCCTCCATTGGCAGCTCCGCTCTTACAGTCTGCAAACCCAGGAACAGGCCTGCGACGATGCATGCCAGTTTGATGTGGACGACGCCCAACTCTTACAGTTGTCAGGGGATCAGGGAAACATGGGTTCTGATAACGTGGCTTTATGTGGTCCCCTCCGCTGAGGGAAAGGGTCTTTTGCCAAACCTTAGAATTAGGGTTGTTGCCATGAGTGCTATTTGAATAGAGGGTCCAATGTATCCTCCAACATGCTCTAACCCTTACTATAGAGACTCCCAAGAAAGGGCTCCTAGCTGTTGGAAACCCCCATCAAGAGGTAATGAACGCCTAATTTGCGTTGCTTTGCCCAAACCCATTTCACACAACAAAACTTACCGGTGCTTAATGCCGTGTGGGAGAGCAACTCCCAAGGGTATTGTACGGGGCCTTTCTGGGAATCATTATATGCCTCCACTCCTCCACTCCCCTTTGACAGTAAGAAGACGGCTCTGGCCTCCGCGCTTGCGTTCACTTCCCACTATGGGTTGCACTGTGATTTGGGCTCATCTTGGGGACTACATGCAAGCTGTGTGGATTCGTGGATTTTTCAAGAACCCAAGCGTAAGGATCCTAGAGTGCTAGGAGGGTGCAGGTGGAGCACCCTAAACTCTGAAACGTGAAAGCCGTAAAACCAGGCTTGCTTGGCCTTCCAGCTCTCTACCCCACAATATAAATGCTGCACGCGCGTAACTGGGTCGCAGTTGAAAACAGTTCTTTCAATTATCATGAAGTTAAACCCCGATAATTAAGGGACGGTTCTGTTGGTGCTGCGATATTCCAATGCTGGCTGGTATACCTCAAGATCACACAGTTCCCAAGTGTCAGCATCCTTGATGCTTCCAACATTTATTTCCAAGCAAGTTGAGAGGATTTTGGTAACAAGAGCCTATTATGTTAACGACCTTATTATCCATCATGTGACACTCACAGGGCCCCACTTTGCTGGGGGTTATCGAATTCCTCTTCTAGTCTCGTGTGCTCAAAGTCATGAATTCCTAGCCCGCACCCAAAACGGAAACCCAACAATCTGAGCCCTTGCTGCTTCAGCACCATAGGTGCCCCCTAAACATTTGAAGTGCTCTTTTTTGTCTATCGGACCATCATCCCAAATCCTACGAAACCCTAAAAAATCCAGTCTCTAAAAACAGAAAGCTTATATCCCAGGACATCGACGACAACATGCCGACGACACCGCAAAACTCCACGGTGCGCATGCTGTGCGCCGCTCATAAAGTCAGTGACATTCGAAGATGGTAGAACACAGGGATATGGATGTGCTTCACAGATTGCATGAGATTTTTGGAAGAGGTTCTGAGTGAAAAGACGTCGATGGTTTCATTCGAATGGTCGGCTTAAGTATGCAACACCAAATGTATTGAGTGTTTAACCATGAAATGTCGTCATCATTTGCATAACATGCGTCGCGCACATCATTCTCCCAAGATTAGTGATGTCTTCATGACGAAGCCTAGTCACACCCAATTGCTGTCTCTTTGTCCCTCCTGTTAGTTTGAAGCACAATTGAACGCAATGCTGTTAGCAGTGCATACCCCAATTGGGGATGTGGGTTTGGCCATGTACTTGGGTGATGTAATTGAGGGCTGTTCAGTAGACCCCAGACTCAATCACCAACAGCTTAAGCAAGAGTTTTCGCTTACTGCATTACACATTCAGGAAGTGCCCCCACAGAAGCAACTGATTTTCGAAAAGGCTCATAGACACTGAACAAAACCCTTTCAGCTGCTAGGAGTGTGTGGGTTCTCAAGCTCTTGCAAACTCCGCTTAGGCGAAAGGCTCTCTCCGCTCGAACGGTGGCTGCTAATCCGCAGGGTACAGTTCAGAGTTTGGAGGTTTGGGGTTTAGAATCTTAGGGGTTTAACGTTTAGGGTTAGGAGGCTGGGTTTTTGGTTCAGGGGTTAAGGCTTGGCTTCAGGGCTCAGGCTTGTGGACTTGAATGCAGCGATGTTGAGAGGCTGTAGGACTGTTGGGTTTGTGATCTTTGTTTGAAGGCTTTGGGGTCAGCTTGCCCCGCAATGTTGAAGCTATAATCCACCTGTAACCCTTATACAAAACAGCAGCTAAGTTGATTCCGTGGCTTCCGTTCCCCAGCGGCGGTCGAAACGTTTCGTGAGCATTGATGAAAGTTTGACACCAGCGCATTATCTTGAATGGAGACTAAAGACGATATTGTCTAGAGCAATACTACTCGCAACCTTGGGCCTGTATCTTCCTAAACACAAGCTCCCAATCCTAAATCCAAAGTCCTAATTCCTAAATCTACAAGCCTGATTAAACCGCAAGCCGTCAACCTTAAACCTTAAATCCCAGAGCCTAAATCCCAAACCCTAAACCCTTATTCAGTCCTGCTTCTAGATTTCTCGAGGCCAGGGCCCTCAAGCGCTGCCATGCCATAGAGGCAAGACTTTTTGGGTCCGGATCCACTTGGAGGTTCATGGGATTTACATTTCGGGTTTAGGGTCTAGGGTACTTAGTAACTACTCGGGTGCGGGCGCATAGGTCGACCTGTTGCTTTCTATACGTAAAAGTGGCACGAAACCTAGGTCTGAGCGCGATTTGGAGGAAACAGGGTACTTGGACGTCCAGGAAATTATTGCAGTCAGGACAAGATCCCACTCCTTGTTACACTGTTTCGGTTTCTGAGATTGAGTGTGTTAACCCGAACTCTGCAACCCGCAACACACAGAGAAACAACAACGCTGTAAATACCAGTGTTTTGGGCATGGTTGCCAACGGCATAGACGCTTGTGACAGCTTTCCTTGTTCCACATCCTTGTGCGGTATGTTGTGCAAAGACGAAAAAAACGCTGTGAATACTCGTGTTTTGGGCACGGTCGCGAAAGGCATGGACACTTGTGATAACACGTCTTGCTCCACATCCTTTGCGCAGTGCGCTGTACAAAGACGCAATAACACTATAAATGGCAGTGTTTTGGGCCATGGACGCACCTGCCAGATTTTAAAGGCCAGAAAAAAAGGGCCGATCTGCGCGCCCGCCACCAATTACTTCGCATCGGGTTATGATCTTACTTATACTACTACTAACCCCTATGAGCTGTTTAATGTGATCTAGGGGGATCATAAGTTGAGCTCTAAGGCCACTAAAAAGTAATTACTAAGTTCCCGGAACCTTCAAGAAGGGCTTGCCAGCAGAGACCGCTGCGCCTTAATTCAGGAAGATGAGGTTTGGGGATTGCCCAGTCCAAAGCATACGGATTTGTACCAAGGGTTGAGTGGGGAGTGGCTCTTGAAAATAGTCCCTATAGAATCTCTTATGGGAATTCCTATTTGTCATCGCTTCCCTCCTCTGAAGACATCCACATGATCAGCCCTTTCAACACCTCTTTTTGTCACCCCACCTAAACCCAACCACCAACACCAAAACCTCCAAACCTAAACACAGAAGCTGTGTTTAGTTTCAAGTAGTCGGAGGAATTTGGTCGTAGTAGAGAACTCAAGAGAGTTCTCATTATTTTGGGATCAGGGCATCCAAAATGATGCTTCGCGCTTGATAAAATCCAAAACCCCTAAGCCCGAAAACCCCAAACCTCAAGCCTTGCCCCTTGCAAACCCGAAGCTTACACCCCACCCCTAAATCCTAGGACCTAAAGCACATTGCCATATGTCCCCTATATTACCCCTACACAATATAGTAGTTTCCATTTTGTTTTCCATCATCCCTATATATACCCCTATTTATATAGTAGTTTCCATGGTCTTTTCCATTTGCCCTATATATCCCCTATACTACCCCTATAGAATATAGTAGTTTCCATTTTCTTTTCCATTATCCCTCTATAAACCCTGAACCCTCAATAGTAGTTTCCATTTTCTTTTCCATTATCCCCACATAACCCCAGTATAACCCTATACTATCCCAACTTGCTAGCGCAAGGCACAGCCTGGCCGCTTCTACGCACTGCTGAGCCTCGGTGAGGCTGAGAGCCTCAGGGCCCAGGGCTCAGACACGCAGGGTTTGGGGTTTAGGCTTGGGAATTTAGGGTTTGGGGTTTGGGGTTTGGGTTTAGGATTTAGGGTTTAGGGTTTTGGATTTAGGGTTTAGAGTTTGGGATTTAGGGTTTAGTGCTTAGGGTTTGGGGTATCAGTAGCTGGGGTAATATTCGTAGCTACTTGTAACTAGGTTATGATCCTACTATACTTGGGCTAACCCCTATGAGGCTCTTGAGGTGAGTTGGGTGTAAGGTTGAATGGTTTTAGGGTTTTTCAGGTTTTAAAGACCTATGTGGCTAAAGGTTTGGGGCTTCAGGACCAGGGTTGAAGGTTTAAGGGTTTAGAGCTAAGTGTTTAGGGTTTAAGGGATTAGGGTTTAAGGGATTAGGGTTTAAGGATTTAAGGTTTGAGGCTTAAGGGTTTAGAGTTTGAGGCTTGTACATAAGAAGGCTTTCCAAACTTGATGGGTGTAGTTTGGGGAGTCCTTATGACCTTTTGAGAGGGGTCAATTAGTTATACTTATTTTGAGGTCTTATGTTGGGCCCACAATTTTTATGGAAGTGTGCATATAAGCCTTCAAAATTCGAAAATCCTAATTCCAACTTCAACATGTAGCTCTTAATTGGAGGCTGACTGCAATTTGCCAGTGAAAGCCGCCAAGGCGCAGGGCTCTAAATTGTAGGACAGCTTCGGCATCTCGTGTTCACCATAATAAGGGTGTCCTGTAAAGGGGGGGGGAGGAGCTAGGCTTCGGGCTTGGGAGCGCAGAGTCTACAGTTTAGAGTTTGGGGTTTGCATGCAGCTTCTTTGAAATCACTTTGGAAGGCGCTTGGGGCTGTAAAGTTTGCTCGCTTGTGGACTCTGTTGCGCAGACTGGCCAGTTACTTCAGAGTCAATAGAATTTGAAGGTGCAAGTTGGCAACATGCCGGTCCGTTGAAGCAACTTGCATTTTTGTGTTGACTCAAAGCACACCCCACATTAGCATCAACCAACATTCGGGAGGTATCCTGCTTGCGTCAACCATTAAACACCTGTTGGATTTACACGGGGCTCTGGAATGTCATATAGACTTTGATTAGATTACATGTGCTTTAGGGCTGTCTGCTAGTAAGCGCCAGATCCTTGACGTCAAAGGTGAAGCTAGCCAAGTAACTCCCTACATTGAAGAGACATGAGGCTTTCCAAGCTTCGCGGGGTCCATGTTTGGAAATCATATAATAGGAAAACATGGAGGGTATTTAGCATCTCGAGCTCGAACCCTGAGTCCTACTGCTTAGACCCTGAACCCTGGCTCCTACACCCTCAATGCTGGATGAGCCCTCACAACCCAAAGCTAGAGTCCACACCCCAAGGCTCTTATCCACAGACGGCGCGACCTGTGCCTGGGCGAATACAGGGCAAATCAAAAAGCGTACTAGAGTAACGTTAAACCCAGAAAAAAGGCAAAGATGCCATTCATATTAGATATCAGATACAGAGTCCGCTTTTAAGTATTGACCCCATCATGATAGCACTTCAACCAAGACAATGCGATGCGCAACGGGAAGCAAGAATCTATGGCTGAGAGAGCAGTATGCAATTATCATTTCTTACAGAAGCAAAAAGCATTGCTCACTTGGTTTTAATCTGCTGAGACATCTGTAGGTACGAAAGGAAAAGGCTCCTTACAAAGTAGATCTCAAAAGTGCAATCCTATACGGGGGCATTCAGGAATTCTTAGAGATTGCGAAGTAGGCACTTAAAGAGCTTTTTGCGGCTTGCTAGGGGGCTAGCTTGATGGTGCAAATTTGATTAGTTCCTCCGAAGTTTAGAGGATCTAAGAGTCAGAGCCAATAACTCTAAACTGGCAATGTCCTCCGCACATGTTAGCTCTCTTGTACCCAAAGGCCCATTCTGGCGTTTTGGGCTTTACAGCTTTAGTGATCCATTCCCCGATTTGTTCTTGTAGAAGCTTCAATAATGCGAGGTTGGCCCTGAAGAGTGCCAGTCAGTTGATGAAGTACCAACAAGAACTTGATGAACTACACGCAAGAACCAAACTCTAGGTGTTCACATGGCCGAAGACAACCTTAGCCTTTAAGCCTCAAATCGAGACTTCTCGTTGTCAGACGAATCCCTGGGTCTACTGTTTAGAGTCTAGTGTCAGGGAAATCTTGTTCTGCCGCTATATCCTGCAGCGTGTGGTGCTAGATTTGTTCGGCAACCCTATCGCAGTTCCGACACGACTCGATGCTGTGTTGGTCTTTTGTTTTGTGTGTCAGATACTTTCATGAACAAAGTCATGGTTCTCGACGTGGCAAGGCAACATGTAGCTAGTTATGCATGATGCTAAAGTGGAACACGCTGTACACACACACAGCCTCTTAAATCCTGAATCTTAGAAACACTCCACCGTGAACCTTAGGCCCCAATCCCATCACACCACAAAACCCTGCGCCTTAAACCCGAAACTGTAAAACCCTAAGCCCTAAGCCTTGAAGTTTCCCAGAGGTCAGGGGTTCAGATGGCTCTGCGACTACTTCGGAGAGATCCGTTGGGTAGCCGGCTCAGGGCGTTGGTTTTCCAACTCCGGAGTTGCTATTTCCTTCAGGTCTTGCATTTAGGGCTTGGGGCTATGGGATGAGTGAGCTGCTGGAAAAGAGACTGAAAGCTACTGGGATGTCCTAAGAGTAGTCTTTGGTTGTTCCTGATAAACAAGTCCCCCCCCCTCCAAGATTCCAATAATTTCTGGGAGGTTCCAAGGCACATAGGGTTCAAGGTGTAGGGCCCATACATCAGTCTATGGCTAACAACTACCTACATTGCGCCCAAAAGTCTATAACAGTACCTACATCAAGCCTTCATCATAGGCTATAGGGTTTAGGGGTAAGGGGGTTTAGGGGGGTTAGGGCTTGGGATGTCAACAGGGTTTAAGGTTCTGGGATTCATGGAAGGTTCTGGGATTCATGGATTGGGGTTTAGGGTTTTGGGTTCAGGGATTGAGGTCTAGGGTTTTTGGAGGGCTCAAAGGGTCTAGGGCATTCAGACAAGTCGGCTTGCTCGGGGTTTGCCATTTCTGTGCCTTCTGTAGAGTCTTGACAGTAAGGGACGTAATACGTTCAGGGAAAAAATTGGGGCCGCTTGGAGTACTTCCAACCCTACACCCTAACTTAAGAAACACATGCCAGAAATATGATGCAGATATGGGGGTGGGGTGGGCGCCTGGACCCGTTTTGGGGTCCGTTTAGAGTTGAAGGCTTGGGGAACAGCGTTGCTTCCCCTGTACTTGGGGCGTATGCTGAGGGATCCTTGCCATGAGGAGACAACTTTGGGGGTCCCCATAATAAAGATTATAGTATATTTGGGTTCGATTATATTGGGTTCCCCCTATGTTAGCAAACTAGCATATCTACTCTTTCTTTCCGGTATGCTTTGGATACTCCGTTCGCTCCGTAACAGTTCAGATAGGATTCCCAAGAACGGGGTAGAATTACCAGCGAACTCTTGACCCCCACGTCCGCTAGATTTTAGATGGTCGGTCGCTTTTGGGTGGCAATGTTCAGACGTAAAATCTGTTGGCCAGTTGTGTTTGATGGTCCATTTTGGAAAGCTAAGGTCGTGTCGGTGTTGATTGATGAATTTTCTCGTTTATCAACTGGCTCGTTCATTTTTTGTTCCGCGCTCAATCTGGGGTAGGGACAGCTTAAAAAGGACAGCAGCTTCTGTAAACTTGTTTTTGAAAAAGACAGCAGCTTCTGTAACTTTTTTTGCCGGGGGAGGGCGTCCTATCCAATGCATTTTTTGATTTTTTTTGGACTCTCACAATTCTGCAACGAATCAAACATGCCGCGGGAAGGTTGCTTTGGTCATGCTTCTGGCTACTTAGGGCTACCATTGAGGGAGGAGTTGCTTGGAGGTTTTGAAGCGAGGATTCTGAATCTTCAACCAACAACCTAATTTGGGTAGCAAGGATCCTTTTCCTGTCAAGGGTAGCAAAACTAGGTGAAGCCCAGCTGGGTATCCAGCTAGCTATCACACGAACCTTTAACCCTAAACCCCACAGTAGTTTAAAGGCAGGCAACTGGCCTTTGATGACTGCGTGGCTCGCTTTTTGTAATTACTGTAGAGAATGAGTGCATGGACAAAACCCATGAAATGAGAACATTATTGGGGATTGTTTAGGGGCCACTATCGGGATCCATTCAACCATACTACAAGACTAGCAAAATGCTCCCCCAAGTTCCCGCAAGCGTTCTACCGAATCGAAGCGCCGCGGAAGGGAGCCTTCTCGCCTTAATGTTGGACCCCTTCGCTTGTGTTCCTTTTGAGTCCCGAACTTGAACTTAGGCGGACAACACCCCACTATACCCCAGCCTGAACCCCGGAATTATAACCCCAACGCCCCCTGATAATAGCTCGGATTCCTGTAGGGCCCCCAGTTTACCCCGGCTTCCATTTCAGGTTCCAGGTCTTGTTTCCATCTGATGCTCCATCATAGGGCATGACATCCTGACATAATCCCTGTATCCCCACAGGGCTGAGCCTCCTGGACACCACAGAAGGATGGCAGGCACCCGTGAAGGGGTTGTGGGGATTGTGGGTGGTAGGCGGTCGAAATACAGCAACCCCTATAATCATTGTAGTCTCCTTTATGGTTTCCATTATCCCTACATAATCCGATATAGCCCCGATAATGGAGAATCGAATGAAGAGAGAATGGAACAGAGAACAGACATGACCATGCATAGGCTTAACGAGAAAATATGAGGACCTTACTCTGATGATGGAGGTTCAAATCCAAAAGAACATGGATCATCCTAAACCCTAAACCCTAAGGGGGGGGGTGGTGGAGGGTGTCTTTCTGTGCTTCCCCATGAAAAAATGGGTTTAGGTTTTCGGATTTCGGGTTTAGGGGTTTAGGTTTTCGGATTTCGGGTTTAGGGGTTGCAGTCTTCTTCAGGTCTATATTGGGTCGCCCTACTTGGGGAAACTACCAAATGTCAATAACAGAGTTAGGGCATGATGGGAAAACAAACGGTTTTAGGGTTGAGGAAGGTTTAGGGTTTAGTATAGGGTGAGGGTCTTAGGGTACATACATGAGTGTTTACATTTACAGATATAGCAGGGGATTTGAATACAAATGGTTGACACGCAGATGGAAAACACAACGGAATGTGGAGGAGCGGACACTATGCGTATGTAAAGGTTTATAAGGACTGTATTGATTTTGGTAATCCCAACTGGTGTAAAAAAGGGCTCCTATGAGGGTCACGTGGTAGGCGTGCGGCCCTTATTCTTGGGGGTTGGGGTCGCGGTAAAGGGTTCACGGCCTCATGTTTCTGAGTGACTTATAGGGGCTCCTGACAATCATGGACCCTCGTGGAGTCGTCATGATAAGCATTCGCATTTTTTGGTGTAAAGGGACCTCACCATTGAGAAGCTGCTAGTTTGGGGGTCCTTACATGTAGTAGCCCCCCTTAAGTGGAGAGAACATGGCTTTGGCTATAGTATAATAAGATCCCCAGACATCTCATATTCTATCTACTTACTTAAGGGGGACTATAGAATCCTGAACTCTTAAAAAAGTCTTGTGGGCCATGCCTTGAGTCAGGCCTCCTCTCCCAGGGAAAATATCTGAAGCATGCCAGGGCGCCCCTGTAAACATATATATATATGTGTGTGTATATTCCTATGAAATTATACTGTATGTGGGATATATTTCCACGAAACTATACTATATCTTGGGTATATTCCGATGAAATCATACCATATTTTGGTCCGGCCTTGCCCAACATATCTCCACATTCGGCTGAGTGATCCAGATCTGCGTGAGGCAGCGAACCTTTGAGCCACCGTGACCCAGCACATCAGAAATACGAAGCCCATATTACTCCCTGTAGTTTCCATTTTCTTTTCCATTATCCTTAAAGCCTAAAACCCTAAACCCTATTATACGATGGTAGTCGTCCTAGTTTTGAGAACTGTTTTGCAAACGACCCAACAGATGAGAAAATGACCAGTCGCTGGAAAAAAGGGAAGAGGGGCACCTGGATTCATGGCATGCAGCTGGCAGCCCTCACAAAAAATCGACTAAATCATTGTTGTGGGGGGGATCGATGTCAAACCTGACAGCGCCAGCACTTGGCCTGCGTGCTCTGATCGTTCAGAACTTCGCGCGTTTTGGTTTTAGAGTCTAGGGTCTAGAGCTCAGTGTTCAGGATTTGCCATGGGCTCATACCTTGCCTTCTTCTTGGTCCGGAACAACCTATAGAAATACCGTATCCTGCTCATTGTATACATACTACCATAACCTCCGGACACGTAGAGCCATTAAGCCCAAATCCCATAGCCCTAGCAAGATGGAGTCAAAGCTGACGGATCAGGCATGTTTCCCAGAAGAGGTTCACAGGTGACCATGAGTGGAGCTCTCTCTCTCTCTCTCTCTCTCACTCACTCACTCACTCTCTCGCACTAGCTCTCTTGTTTACTGGTTACTTGTTGGGATATTCCGGTATTTCTATATATATATATACACGCAAAAGCACCATGTTACATTCCCCCTTCAGTTTGGCTATAAGTAACCCAAACCATGCAACATGGTTATCAATGACCCAGGCTGCGGCTAGG
Source organism: Symbiodinium pilosum (assembly GCA_905231905.1). NCBI lineage: Eukaryota > Dinophyceae > Suessiales > Symbiodiniaceae > Symbiodinium > Symbiodinium pilosum. The sequence continues at coordinate 49,164 of CAJNIZ010041035.1, forward strand.
GGTTTAAGACATCTCCGTTCCCTACACCTCTCAAGGTTCAGGCCTTAATTGGAGGTTCAGTGGGTCTAGCAACTACTAATAACTCAGCATACCACCCTACTTTTAGTGGCCTTATAAGTTACAACCTGTTTATACGTACTTACTTCCATGGACTTCCAAATAGGCCCTTGTTTTTGACAGCTTCAGGCGGCTGCGTTCAAATGGAGAGAGGCCAGTCAATTATGTTGGTTTCTTCAAATTTTTGGTTTCCTTGACATCCCCAATAATGGAGAATGACATAGAAAAGGACAGGGAGAATGGAGTGGACATGTTTGATTATATAGTGCTTCGGAGGGTTTAGGATATGGTATGGTTACCAACACATTATGGTCACTTTATCTTCGGGGCTCTAATGCTAGTACGGCCCCTGAAATATAGGGTATCCAAGAAGGTACCTTTATTCCGATTATCCTTCAGTCACTTTGCGCGGTGTGACTGGATTACCGTAGAGGTTGGGGTTTAAGCTAGTAGGATTTGTTCAGAGGTTGGCGTTCAGTTCAAGATGTATTCCACATGCTTAGGACTTGTTTCTATGAGCTTCCTTTATTAGATTTATATGCATGCCGTTGTGGAGTGGTGTATACATAATTTCCAGCCTCGGTCTTGGCAGCTTCATGAGTTTGAGTGTTCTGATAAGGTTCTCATCTGCATAGCACGCCTACAGAACCCAACTGAGTGCTTGGTAGTCATGATTATGGTGAGAGCATGGGGAATGGGACTAGTAAGAGTGTGCGTAATACCAACAGACATGATAATTGTCATGGCTATCAGGGGACAAATACTTGTACTGGTTTCTTTGGCTTCAGGATCTCCAGCAAAACGGCTTGAGCTAGGACCGAAGGCAATCGATCGGATGGTTGCAACTGCAACAGCAGGCCACCCTGAGCAGCTATCAACATTCCCACCCTCTCCCTATTATGGTCCCCTCTTACATCAGTGAATCATACATACTTTATGGATTCCAAATATCTTTATAGATAGTAGCTACTTTGAGTTAAATGGATCCTTACAGACTGAAGCGAACAATGGAGTCAAGGTCAAGGCCAAGCTTCTAGCTTGGAACCCCATCAGAAGCCCTGAAGAGCTGCAAAGCAGCCTGGTGTTTTCCACTAACCTTGTGCTTGCGCGAGGGGAATTAGGAATACCCGCTCAGGCCCAGAACTCTCAACCTAAACCCCCAGTTGGGTTTAGGGTTTAGGGTACTGCAAAGCCTCAGACCTTGGACTCTAAGTCCTCAACCCTATCTCCCGGCTTATCTGAGGGTCAGCCTGTCTCATGTGCTCGACGTCCACTGGAAGTTTGAGAAGCTCTGCAGTTCTATAACTACCTAAGAAGTATTGTAAATAGTACCTCAGCAAGAGCCTAGAAACCCCAAGTCCCACACCCTCAGGGCGCTAAGCCCAAAATGTGAAACCTATCCTCTAAACCATGAACCCTAAACCTTGTCATACCCACGCCCAACGCTTTTTTGGATGGGGTAGCGGTGTAAACCATTTAGGATCCAGGTAACCTAGGACTGCAGTCGATCCCCAGACTGAGCGATCACCTAGGGTTTGGGGTCTTTGGGGCTCTTTAGTCCCCCCAAAAAACAGACCCTAAGGGTCCAAGTACCTAAATATCATATACTTCCCCAAACCTGTACTACAGATACTATTACTGTACCCAAATCCCAAATACCTAATTATTGGTTACTGGGACCCTTAGGGAGACAGCGTTCAAAAGGGAACAGCTTCGCATTGCGGTATCCGTTGGATGTCGACGCCGCCTTGTAGAAGCAGGAAGTGAGGGGTTGAAGCTTTAGGGTTTACACGGTTGATGCTGGTGCCTGTGGGGGCATATCTCAAGCATGTGGACGCAACATCTTCAAATTCCAGACTCCGTTTGAGCCATTGTCTAAACGCTTAAAGGAGGGTTATATAATATAGGGGAATGTATAGGGGAGTACTATAGGGTTTAGCAAGGGGGATACTACGGTAGGAGCTTAGAATATAGCTTGTTTGTTCCAAGCTTCCCCCATCTATATACCACAACCACAATAAACCTCGTTTTGAGGCTCCCCTTAAAGGCACCCTTAATGTTGGGCAACCGCCAGCTCCATGAATCTCACAGAAAGGCCCGTTTGGCCCAGTGCCTCCTCTTCCTCAGCGGGGAGGCTGCGGTTGCCTGTTCTGGGGAGCGCTACCGTACCTACAGCCCCCTACCATGAAAGTGTTTTGTCTAGCTTTGGCTGGGAGTTTTGATGTTTATAGGCTTCGGGTGTAGGTCGTAGGCCCCGCATAAACAAGCTTTTGTAGGGGGTTTATATTTATACATATACATATGTATATCTACAGACATATGTCTGTGCGGCATGACCTGCAAAGGACTTGGTTTTTGTAATGGCTGATATTTATACATATACATATGTATATCTACAGACATATGTCTGTGCGGCATGACCTGCAAAGGACTTGGTTTTTGTAATGGCTGCTTGCAAAGGTTCTCTTACAGAGACTATGTCGTTTGTTTGGGGGGGGGGGGGCAGGATTGCGAAGGTTTTACAATGATTTCATGTTGCATATAGCTTTGTGGATGGTGTGTCGCTGCCTTTTTGAGATCATGCATGGTGGAATTGCAGAGGGCCTGGAACAGAATCTGGGGTTCGGGTCCAGAATCCATTTTATGATTGGTGTAAATGCACGCAGTCTTTGCTAGGAACATGGTGGTCCAAAAACAGCGTTTAGGGATAGAACGCTTGACTTTTGGAAAAGTTTTCGTTGGAGCTTTCAGCCGAGATTTCAGAAAAAGAATTCGAACTCATCTGTAATTCTTTGGATGGAGGCCCCCAACACTCCACATTTTGTTCCCATGTACGAGGATCCAGAGAGAAGGGTTTTCGGAAGATTCTGGGCCTCCCTTAGCACGGGCACCTGCATCTCCAAAACTGTAACCGGGAACCTGTTGAAGCAGCCTACACCCCAAACGGCGAACCCAGATCCAACCAGTTTCTAGACGAGATCCAAAGAGAGGGATGCTGCTTGCAACTACTCCAAGCCTACCTGCAAGCCGAGCACTGCTACCTTAAACCCTCAGTACTGGGGGGGCGAGTGGCGAATTCTTGCACTATCTACGTGGACTTTTTTTTTTGCTCCGGAAAGAAGCACGACGTCTCTCCAAAAAAGTTGTAAGATCAACACACGGCAGAACTCAAGGTTCCTTGGCTTCAAGTGCGGCTCTTTTTGCCTCAAGCGTTTTCGTAGCAGACCGGACCTAGGTAGGCAAAATCCCAGCTATCACCTGGTCTCATCCTATCGTCCCCTAAGTTTACTCCCACGTACTACAGAGAGAATTGGTGTTTCGTAATATGCCCACCTTGACCCTAAGCCGTCGTGACCCCCCTATCATCATCCCAGTTTCCATGTTTCCAGCGACTCTCCGTTGTTATTACTTCCTCGTTTCGTAACACATACCCACAGCCTGGGCGAAACCCTAAGACCTCAAGCCTAGACCCGAAACACTTTACCCCATACCTGCCTAGAACTGGACAGGCGCACTATGGGCAGGCTGCCCTCGATGCACTCTGGAGACAGCTGCGAGAGAGGCTCGTCGGTGGGCCCATGAAGCCCCACAGCCCTTGATGAAGGAAGTATGAGCTGTAGTCTAAACTCCTTAAACGGGAGTTATATAACGGATCATGGAGGGGAGTATTATAGGGAATTAAGCGGATACTATGGAGTTCTGATCATAGCTCATATACTAACCTTGAACTTCTCGATTAAGGAATGTTGACCTTGAAACTTGGCTTGCGGAATACACTTTGCATCGTTGATTAAGGAATATACCTTGAATCTGTTCAGCACTCACCCTGGTATCGTACTTCTTCATGAGGGGGGACCCTAGTATCATTCAAGGTAACTCCTCAGAGACCCTCGTATGATTTCAGGGATAGTCCAGCATTAATGCGTTATGGGCTCTGAGGGGACAGGTCCTTGCTGCTGCTTAAGGTGGAGTAGGGCAGTGAAGACAGGTACGATTCTCATCAGTCTTGGTCTCGACCTCAGTGAGATTCCACCGGATACACGATTTTGCAAAAGGCCCAGCATGGTAAGCATGCAATCTTGAACAATCATAAGCAGGAGCCTTTTTCAGATCCTCCTACCGATACTGCTATTCCATTTTGGGCAGTTTACATATTTCCGTCCTTCTGAGCTCTAGACTCTAGAGCCCTGTTATTTTGAGACTATTGACGACATGTTTCCTCAGACCTTACCGAAACGGTCCATGTAGCTTGAGTCCACGGCGGCTAGATGGCAAACCCTTTGGGCTATACGAATGGGACCGCTTTTTGTTACCGATGTTGTTGTATACTGGTTTTCAAGGTAGTATCCAAAAGCAGTTCTTCCAGGTTTCCCAAGAAGCCGGTAGCATACAAGCCTTTGGGTGCGGTATGATCTGTTAAAGGCTACGTTTGATACGGCTGAAAGTAGGCAATAGCCTTGCATCACCCTAGGAAATGGGCCGAGCATTCGTGCAAGATCTTTATGCGAGAGCCCGTCTTGGCGTGGTCCTAAACCCTCGGAAGAACCCTTCATGAATAGTGAGCTTCAAGGGCAAGCTGCCATTCATCATCTCTTGACTTGGCTACCTGCACGTCCAAGATGGGTAAAGTAGTGGGTCAGAACCCATGATCCATTACTTCACTTACTTCTGTGGTCTAGAGTCGCTTTTATCAACTTCCTTTTGCTTCCTGTGGCACGTTTCGGGACTGCTTAAACAGGGGGTCTACGACTCATATACTGCCCATCAAGGAGAAAGCTCAGAAAGCTACTCCTAGGCTGTACCTTACTTTTAGGTTTGCGTAGGGTCCATGTCAAGTCCATGTGGGTGGTTGTCAAAATTATGAATGCTTTTTGGGTACCTAAATATTAGGTGCCGTATTATAATAGGGATCCAAAAAGGGACCATACTTTGACAACCACCCATGTAAATCCCACAACTCCGGCGTCATACAGGAACCCAGCCGTTTTGCTGGGGGCCTCCTCGGTCGAGGCGGGGCTCTTCATGGCATAGGGGTTATATGGGGGTATGTAGGGCTATGTACGGTTATGTAGGGGTATATAGGGTTTATATAGGGTAACATAGGGGTATATAGGGGCATATAGGGTTACATAGGGCTATATAGGGTTATATAGGGGTATATAGGGTTATATACGGTTACAAAGGGTTATATAGGGTTATATAAAGCTATCATGCAAACTGCATTCCTCGAAGGGACAGATGGGTATTATGTGAAGGGAGCTCGTCAAAACCCGAGTACCTCTGATCCGCCTTATGAGGATTCGCCGCTGGACCCTGAATGTTTGACGTCATTTTCTTTTCTGGCCTCTTAAGTCAAGGAGTACGACCTACTACGTGTGCGATCGATTTTGGGGTCTAACCTTATGATAATGAATGTCTTCATATGTGGGAGTTTCCCCAAAGGTTCCTAGGGTACTCTGATTTTGAGACAATCCCACCTGGAGCCCCGCAGCTTGCAGAGTTCAAATACCGTGGCAGCTATTTAGGGACCCCAATATAGACCCCAATATACTCATAGTCCTTATTATAGAACCCCCGAAAAGGTACCCCTAATTTTGGGAAACCCCCATATAGGTTTAGGATTTGGTCGTACTTTATTTCGCCTGCAGCCGGGCTTAAACCTTGAGGAATCCTAGGGAGCAGCCTGTGGCATCCGAGGAGACACAAGTACATTGAACACAGGAATTAGGCACGATTCTAAGGATCCATCTAGGGATTCATCCCCTCGAGCAATTCTAAAAGGCAGATGGCTTCGTGCAATCTCCGTACGATACCCTGCTATTTCTACGTGAATTTTCGGGGTCAGGACATGCTCAATGTTGAGATATGTCAGGGATCACCAAGCAGAATGTCCTACCTTGTCGGGCCAGCCAGAGAGCCGTATACATCTTGATTAATGAATATATCCGGTATAAACTCATGATGACATTATTAATAGCAGTCGTAGGAAGACGTGTAGTAGTGTCTTGAGTCGTACACATAGTTGTGAACAGTTTAACAGTAATACAAGTAGTGCCATGGTACGAGCAGCAATGACAGTATATTCACCACAGTACCATTGGTATAGTATCTTTAGTAACTATTGGTAATGATTTGAGTTGTGCCCGCATCCAGTAACAGGTAGTCATATTGTAGTCATGCATGGGCCTGAAGATTACCCTTTTGATAGTCTCTGTTTGGGCGGGGGCAAAGACCAAGTAAAACCCTAAACCCCAAACCCTAAACCCTAAACCCTTAACCCCCAAACCCCAAACCCTAAACAATTAACCCCCAAACCCCAAACCCTACGTACCTATTAATCATAACTTGCCCAAAACCTGTACTACAGATACTATTACCCAAATCCCAAGTACCTAATTGTTGGGTACTTGGACCCTTGTGAGGTTTCAGATGGTCCCTTTAGTAACTGGTTGTCAGTAGAGATGGAGGAATGGATCCCTTTAGAAGCCCCTAAGTAACCCTCGATAATGTAGTAGTTTTCATGTTCTTGTAGCTTCCTCCGTTACCTACTAGCAACCTAAAAGGTCCATCATCCCCAAGCACCACGCCCTCGAATCCTCCCATCCTTACCACTTACATTACCCAGGGACTCCAAATCTATACAAAAAACTTACTTTGGGTCCTAAAGTCCATAACTAGCAATTTACTTTGGGTGCTAAAGTGTACAAGTGCTACCTACTTGAGGCGTTATTTTCAGTCCTAGATTACTTGAGAAGCTTCATCCGGAAAAGGTGGCCAATGGCGAAGCTCTCCGCGACTTCTTTGCCGCGGTATTAGCACTGCGGCGCCGGTCGATGCTGCTGGAATGCAGTAGAAGGGGCTTGAGTTCAGAGCTTGTGCGGGTTAGGATCAGGGCTGGGGACTAGGGATTAAATTTGAGGGGCCAAAGGTTGCAGATTGGGGTTCGGGATCAGGGCTTAGGGCTTTCAGAGTATATAGGGTTAGGAAGTGTGGTTCAGGGATCAGGGCGTAGGGCTACTCGAATTCCACGATGGCCTAGATGAGAGTTATACGGATTACCTTTGAGATAAAATTTATCTCGCATTCTCACATTGAAAATCAGAGAAGGTCTGCACGGCTGGTTCATGCCGTGTGATTGAGTTTCCGTACCGTCGTGGCAATCTTCAAGAGCTTGACGGTCGGAATTCTGTTTGGTTTAAGGGTATAGTTGAGAGAGGGAACAGTCCAGGATGTTGGGTGATCGCCTCTGGGCTCTGGCTCTACCCTCTGGGTTGGCAATGTGAAGTTCCAAGAAGATCGTATTGACCCATCAAGGAAAGATGACTTGGTAGTTGCTGGAAGATGCGTCCCCAAGTTGCCGTGCGTCAAAGCTCAGGCCCTGAAACCCCTAACCCACTTGACCACAATCCAACTCAGTCCACCGTTTTATTTAAAGCAACTGAATGTGGAGAAGGAGCATGGAAAGTTTGCGGTCCCATTCCCTGATTCCGCCGCTGACCTTCCACGGCTTTTATAGTTTTAGCAGGTTCCGAGTCCAGTTGCTGGTTGTCTAGTCGCTGAGGCCCCAAAACCTTGTGCCACCCTCCCTAAACCGTAAGCCCCAAACCCTAAACCCTAAACCGCCTTCAACATCAGGCACGAGCTGAACTCTTGGAAGGAGGCGGACCACCACTCTCTGCCTTAGGGGCTGGGTTGGCGCACCTACCCTTTTCAAGCTTCTATAGCCCTATTTTGATTAGGAAGAGTGTTTTTGTCTGGCCTTGGGAACTCAACAGCTGAGCCTCCTGTTGATACTCAACTCGCTCAGCTACGGTGGGTCTGTAAGGAGCTTTTTCGGTCATAGCCCGCTATTACCTGTACAAGGGTGACCCTTCTACTTGCGAGCAAGTTATAAGTAACTTATAGTAGGTGTAAGTGGACTTATAGAAGGTGTAAGTTTTGCATAAGTAATCATCTGATTTACGGCCAAATTATAAATATTTACGTCTAAATTACGTGAACTTATAAGTATTTATAACTAAGTTAGCAAAAGTTATAAAAACTTATAAAAACTTAAAAACGACTTACAAAAACTTACAAAAACTTATAAAAACTTATAAACAACTTACGACTTTTTGTGTTTCCAGTTTTTTTTCAAAAGTCATGTTTTTGGAGATTTTTAAATCATTTTTTCTTCTGCAGCCGTTTCAGCTCAAATCAGTTTTGGGAGTGTAGTTTTGCTTGTTTTGGAGATTTCATTATGGCTCCGAAAGCGTCCAAATCCTTGCAAAAGTCAGGGTTGACGCTGGAAGACCTTCCTGGGCCGTATTATTTCGATGCCAAGCTTTTGCCCACGGTTCCATCATTTTTTGGAGGCCGCAGCGGGTGGGAGTTGGAGTTGAAAGACCGCCAAACGGGTCGTGCGTGGAGCCGGAAGTTCAAGTCCCAAGCGTCCTTGGCCGACATGTGCGATGTCGTTGTGAAGATTGCAGACTTCGTCCCGAGTCACCAGCATGTTTGGATGCAGCTGGATGGCTGGATGCATCTTGTTAGGATGGGCACTATTCCGGACATGGAGTTGTCCACTGTAAAGAGCGTTCTGAAACGTAGCTTTCCTGAGGAGCCAGCAGCCAGAACGTTGTTGAAAGCTCGGATCCTGGCAGCACTGCTACCAGCTCCAAGCGCAAGCGTAGCTGATCTTTGCTTAGGCAGAGTCCATGGAAAGGGGGGGGGGGCAGGGCGGGCCAAAAAAATATACGCGGTTTTTCCGCTCTGGTACGTCTATAGTATAGGGTTTAGGGTTTAGGGTTGAATTACTCCGATTCTGTTCTGATTATGGGCTGTGTTTGCAGGATATAACTGATCAACATCTTTCTTGCCATTTGGTTCAAGATTTGATTGTAGCATTTATCTTCTGTCTTCCCAAGCATGGCTGCCGTGCTGAAGAAAATTCAGCACATTCAGGGGTTTCTGAAAGGAGTGCAGGCTCTTGAAAGTTTTGAGAAG
>CAJNIZ010041046.1:12579-24437 GCA_905231905.1 Symbiodinium pilosum
CCCAAACCCATACTATAATTTCTATTACCCAAATCTCAAGTACGTAGTTATTTGATGCATGGACCTTTAGGGACAGGGGTTATAGGCGATGTTATGAGGCCTGTTCCGCGCGCCACCTATACAAATGGGTTTCCCAAAATTAGGGGTACCTTTTTGGGGGTTCCCATAATTAATACGGATGACAGTATATTAGGGTGTATATTGGGGTCCCCGTATTCTGGGAAACTCCCACATCTAAATCTAAGTCTCAAGTACTTTGACCTCATTGATCTCTGCGCCCAAAATTCTCAACCGTAATCCTCAGAAATTATACACCCTTCCCTACACTTCAAGTCCTAACATGATCACTTGCTGTTTTAGGTGTAGCTGGACCCTGAAGAAATTCTAGAAATTCCCTGAACTCAACTTTGGTTGCTTGACCATCCCGCCTGTACTCCCACCCAAAGACCCCCATTGGCTCAAAGTCCTGTAAGATCATGTAAGAGGGAACCTTAGGGGTGGTAGTGTAGTGGGGATGGTTTCGAGTTCTCATAACATTTCGGAAGGGAGGGTCACCCATTTTAAGCCTGGCATCCAACATCCTGAAGGTTGGACGCTCTGCTCAGCTTACATCACTTCATCTTGGGGTGCTGAGGTCAGGGTGTAGGGCTTAGGTTTCAGAGTTCGGCATTTGGAGTTTTCGGTTGTCTGGAGGTTTCGAGTTTACGGTTTACCGTTTTGTCTCTAGAGTGGCTACAGAAGATCAAGGGCTGCTTCTCGCTTCGTTTTGAGCAAGCTGCTGTGTTGAGGACAGAGGCCATATGATACCTGTGATGGTGGTCTACCACAGCATGCTGCTCATTATTGCTTGTGCCTGGGTGAAATCTAAAGCCCTGTCAGAGGTTACAATGCGATCCCCCCAAAAGTACTCCGCCAGATGTAGCACGCTATTAGGCCTCATAAAGCCCTACCTGAACCCTAAAGGTAAGTAGAATGATGGCCTTCAAAGGAGTATTTAGTTTAGGGAACCCCCAACAGTATGTAGAATAATGGCCTTTCGCACTATGTTTAGGGGTTTGCGGTAGAACTTTACATATTTTTCGGTGTCCAGGTATGTAGTCTGTAACCCTGAGGGGCTAACTTTCAGGGGATGGTGTTACAATTTGATAAGTCAAAGAGCGTCTAAAGCTACCGGCGCTTGGGTCAGAGTAGGTTTGGCACGGAGATGTGCAGATCATAGGGTCCAGGGTAATCATCAGGGCCATACGCAGAGCTGCATGGGGGTTTCCAAGAGTGGGTTCGCTTCTACATATATACATATGTCCCTAAGTACTATATTCCTTGCTGCAACGGCCCCCCAAAGGGACCGCTATTCTTTGAGATTGCATGCATGCATGCATCCATACGTATATGCCAAGAGAGACAAGGAAGGAAAGAGAGAGAGAGAGAGAGAGAGAGAGAGAAAGAGAAAGAAAGAAAGAAAGAGAGACTAACCATGAACTACTGCATTACTTACCCGTGGTTAGGGAACAAGGGAATACAAGCCTGATTTAATCCCTGTATACTACATTCCCTCATTCACACCTACGCCCCAGTAAGATGAGGGGCTATGGCTTGGTGAGGTAAGAGCAAGCCTGCAGTAAAATACACCAGCATGGGGCACATTGGAGTTTAGGGGGTTTAGGGTTTAGGGTTCAGGGTTTAGGAGCATACCCTACCCCAAACATCCCCAAACTAACATGGAACCCCGCAAAGTCCCAATCGAAAGCAGACGAGTCTGTGAAGGACCTTTTTAGACCTTTTCAGTGTTCCACGTTAGTCCCTTGACCCTAAATCCTAAACCTTTTTTTGGGGGGGTTCCGATCCCCCGCCCTGCAATAGTGGTAGAATAGGAATATGAGAGGGCCCTAACCCCTTATAGTTACTATTACTTGGGGGGGGGCCCCACCTAAGCCATGACATTGGGGGGATTTTGCTTTGTGCGACTTCGCGGCTGATAAAGCGTTAGGTGGCCTACTCATAACGGCTTCTAATAATGTTACAGCATGTTTATCAGCGGTATTGTATATTACCTAACTCCAAGGTCTGTGAAGGTAGGGTTTAAGGTTTTTGGAAGTTTCCTTGCTCAAGCACTCACCAAAATCCTGGAGCTAGTGGTGTTTCTAAATGCCCTGTACTCCTGGAACCCTAACCCTCATAGCCTACGAGCTCTAAGCCAGCTGATCCGTTTCTGTCCTAAACCAGAAGCCCTGATCCCCCAACGTTACCCGAACCCCTACGCCCTACGTAAACCCTACCCCTAAGGGTCCAAGGACCCAAATAGTGGGGTCTTAGGGCCCAAATACTATACTATTAGTGGTATTTGGGCCCTAAAACCCTATTATCTGGGTCTTTGGACCCTTAGGGTATCAGCCCAGGTGTATCCATCTATCGGGGATCCTCGGGACTTCCCGTACACGAGTCCGACGTGCAGCGAAGCCAGACTGCAACTGGCAAGCGCGCGGTTTAGGGTTTAGGGTTTAGAGTTTAGAGTTTAGGGCTTCTGTCTTCCTAAAGGGTCCATGTAGGCACAGGGTATACTTAGGCCTCAAAAAAGGTTCCTATGCAATTACCTTAGGGCCCAAGTATGTACTATATAGCGTCATGGACCCTTATATTGCGGTACCCAAATCCCTAACCCTAAGGCTCTAAGGATTCAATGTTGAAGGAGTTTGGGCCCAAGTTTCATACGATATGAGGTCGTAAGATGGGATAACGAAGCATCATCTTGAACACAAACTGGAAAATTACACGGAAACTGGGATTGCATAGTGGTGTATAGGGGTCATGGTATGGAGTAGTGTGTGTATTATGTTTTTTTTTTGTGTGTGTGTGTATCGGGTTTCACGGTCAAAGCCTCGGATACGCAGATTCAAGGTTCATACCTCTGCTGCGACGCGCCAAGCATCTACCTCTAGAAGCTGCGTGCACGGTCCGCGATTTTCCGAGCACTCGGATTTTTAGTGCCGTTCAATTTGCCCGTTCATGTGGGAGGATGCAGCCGGAATGTACCAGGCTTTGCAAGGTAAGTGTTGCTAATTGTCCCAGAGAAAATTGTACCATGCCCCGAATGATTTTTCTTTGCTACTTGGCCACCTAGGCCCTATCCCCGACCGGTTCTTGAGGGTACCTAGCTTTATGTCTAGTTTCGTCTATATGGTAGCCAAAAAATAGCTAAGTAGCTTTGCAACCTCATGGGTCCAAGGACTCGAACACGACGGTTTTACGTAAAAATACCTACGGAAGTTATGGTGCCTGGTTCCTGGAAGCATCATCTTTGGGTCTTTGGACGCACAGGACAATATGATGCTGGCCATCAAGAATAACCCCTGCAACAACCTTTATCAACCTGGACCAAACCTTAAAAACTAAACCCTAAATGGGCCCGTAACAACCTCGACCCCCTTGTAGTGTGTAAACCCAGCCTGTGACCCTGGACTTTCAAATTTGATCGGACCAAATGTGGGATGCAAAAGCGGTGAAAGGCAAGGTGCATTTTGCAGCATAAAACAACCACAAAACTTGTAGAAGTGTTGAACCCCCAGCACAAAACGATGCCTTAGTTTCTAAATGGACTCAACTACGTGACTGCCCTTGAAGTGGAAATCGAACTTAGCTCTATAATATGCAGAGAGCTCAGAGATTGAATTTTCAAGGATCCTTCGCTTGTCTTTCCTTTACGGCATCTCGATTGATATTCTGGAGCCAAATTTTTTCAAGACACTAAAAGCCTCTGTAGGTACACTTTATTGACTTTGGGGCCCAATGTAGATATTATGTATACACGTACCTAAGCCCCACACCTTAAACCCTTGGATCCCGTAGGCTCCAGTAGGGCATATATTATATAGCTACATGGACTCTTTGAGGTTTGCTCCTGGGGTGAGAGTTGGTGAGCTGCTTCGATGACTTTGTCGGTGTTGTAGGGGGAACCCTGTCAAATCACGAGCAAAGATATCAAAGATCAAGCCTTTTGAGCCCAGAAGCTCGAGAAAGTCTACAGCGGGCTGCGTTGCTGGTGGAGTTCGCAGCTGGGACGCAATGGGTCACACATGGTCACGCTAAGTCGCTATGTTTAGAACCAGGGTCTGCAGCATTGTTTATAGAACATAGCTAGACCACCTTAAAAACTTGCATCCTTGCAGCTCCGTTTTTTCTGTGACGGAATTCCAAAAAAGCGGCCAACAGTTTGGAGAGACACCCAAATCAAAACATCATCGCAGGTATAGTTCACTGCGTCTGTAACCTGGCCTAGAACACGCAGCTGTAAGTACCGGTGTCTAACAAACCCTGTTATTGACCCCTTGGCTGCTTTCAAGTGTATGGCATTCTTACATCTCACGTGTCCGGGCAGGGGTATGTCACCAAGCCATGAATTGAGTTCAACCGGCCTTCAATGATGATGTGAGTTGTTTGCGCCTTATGTTGATTTACGACGCGGATATGTTGCGTAGGTTGACGGCCTTAGTGTACGGGTGGGTGTCTTTCTGGTGACGACGTTGCGTTTTGCTGGGATACAACGGACCCCTGATTTCTGACCGGCTCCCATGTAACACACCTCAGGTACAAGTCCCAAAGCCGCAGACCCTAAGCCTCTACCCAGCCATCGCCATCCATGGAGTTTCAAGCCATACAAATGAAGCCTTTACCCGCCCAGCCTGGAGTTCTGCCTCTACAAGTAACACTTACTTTGGCTCCAAAAATCCGAGGCTTTGTAAATCATATCTACCCCCAGGGCTCCCAGTTACCTAAACAGTAGGTTACTGGGCTATGTAACCGTATACTATAGACCCAAAACCCACTATTTAGGTAACTGGGAGCCCTAGGGTACTGTTTAGGCTACTTGAAGCCCCGGGGATAGGGTTAAGAGTGCCTGTAGTATACTTGCCCAAGACTTGTAGTCCGGTTACTACTACCCACAAGAATACTTACTTATGTGGTTCTTGGACCTTTAGGGCTAGAGGACATTGGGGATGCTGGCCGGGATGTTTGAAGAGATAATTTGGTGCCTTCTAGCATCGAATGGTTGACGTTTAAGCGTGGAAATCGAGATGTTGCGTAGGGCGTCGTGGAATGTCGAGCAACGATCCGATCCTTGCATGTTGGTTCTAGCCGCAACAACGTTCAACAACGCTCAACAAAGTTCAAAACATTGCCAATTTTCTCAAAATGCCATTAAAAGCCAAGAGAATAAGTTGATCATGCATTTTAGCTTGTCATTTCATGTCGTGTCGGCAAAATTTATCTGAAGCCGAATGAAGTTTCAATTGAATGCCTTTGAGTTGTCAGTTCAATGTGGTTTAATTTACCATTCTGAGGAATCCAACCGATTCAACCTTGTTGGTTCGTGTTTCAGCCATTACATGGGCGCGCGGAATTTGAATTTGTAATTCCGTCTTGCTTAAAAACTTGGTGTCATCTGCTGGCCATCCTTCGAAAGGACCGAAATGAAATAAACAACAATTTCCACTTTGACGCTTGATGGTCTTCGATATCATTTGAACAACGACGTGTGAATGTTAAAGGTCGGTGTCACTCGATCATCACTCTGACGATCAAAAGCAGAGTCCAAAGTGTGTTCTCCTTGGCATTAGGTGTCACTAACCTTCAAAGATTGAATGCAGCATGCCTGATCCTTGTCAGTTTTGGTGCCAGCTATATAACCCCATACTGCAAATGGATCAAAACTGAGTCCAGCATGGATTATATCTTAGTATTTGGTTTCATGGACAATCATTTGGATGACGAAGCAAAGAATTGGAAGTGCCTTCTTCCCTGCCAATTAATGGCACTTCGTCATGATCTAGGTGAACAAACATTAACTTCAAAACACCTTGCATTTGGTCACGATGTCATATTGGCATGTTTCTGATGAATCCAAAGCAAAGAAAACACGGTACACCTTATCATAAAATGTAGGTCGTCATCATCCTCCTCATCATCACCACCATCATCATCGTGAACGAAAATCCTTCATTAAAAAAAAACAACCGTGTTCTCTTGTCAAGTGGTGCCATATTGATCTTTACATGTATTGTGCAAATACGGATTGTTGATACTTCCTTTTTGTTAGTTGATGTCATGTGCTTGCATCTGACTTCTGGAACGTGACAGTAGAACACAGAGAGCCCTGTTCATATTGTAATGTTGGAATATTAAGGTCGCATTGTACTTAAAGCCAGCAAGTTGTCCAAGCGACTAGCTGAACCTAAACAGACAGTAGCCAGACTGTTCATGTGTCTATAACTTAGAATCTTTTATGCTGCGAAGACTTGTGCTCCATCAGTTGATGTTTGTTATCATTGTTATCAGTATTTTTACATGCGCAACTCCGAACTGGACTGGTGTCGGGGACGCTGGGGATGTGGGGACGCGGGGCAGGAGGACGCCAGGGTCGTCAAGAACGAAGGGATGCCGGACGGACGGGACGCCAGTCCAGGATGCTGGGGACGGCGGGCATGCCAGGGAAGTGGGGCCGCGTGGTACATCTCGCAAGAGCACATATTATGTTAGAGGGGACCCTTGTCATCTCACTTGTAAACCTTTCATGCTAGCGTGAACACCCCCACCTCCGACCCCAAATGCCAAGTACTCCCTATACAGAAACCAGAAACCTTTTAAACTGTGGGGGTGTTTGAAATGAGTATGAAGGCATGAAGCCCACAATCCCATATACCTCTGAGATACCAGGGACCCTGACTACATCGGAGCCTTGGGGCTAGGCTTTAGCACTTTTTGCCCTAAACCCTAAATCCTAAGCCCATGCCCTAAAGCCTGAAACCCAAGCCCTGTACCCTGAACCCTGAATCCATGTGCACCCCTCTAGATCCCTGTAGAGGCCTAAGGTTACATGAGCATTACTATATATTCTTTTGCTGTAGGCCTGTAGAAACCCCATTGCTACTTAATCCTCACCCCTTAGCGCTGAACCCTAAACGCTAAACGCTTATAAACCTTAAACCGTAAGGTTGGGGTTTGTGATTTTGGGTCGCGCACCAGGTCACTAGCAGTGCAAGTTGGGCCGATGACAAGGACCGGAGAGGTTGTAAGGCATTCGGATCAGGCGACCTGAAATCCTGAAACCTAAGCCCTAAACCCCAGACCTTCAACCCTAAACCAGGGTTCAGGATTTCAGGTTGGGGGATTTAGGACGTGTGGCAGTGCTCCCCGCTAATATTAAGCGACGTCCCCCTTCTCCCCTTTGTAACACTACATAATCCGTTCCGATGTTCTTAACATTAGGGGATTGTCGTTAAAAGAATGAGATTGGGCTGGTTTTAGAATCCTTTGAAACTCCATCGAAGATCAATAAGCAATCAAACCGATTAGTTGGTTACATTCAGTAGCAATTCAAGATTTACTCAACTGAGACTAGCTACTTACTCAATCATTTAGTTGAATAATGAAAAGCTGTTAAAAGCTCCAAAATCTTGTTTGGTGGCCCTTTGAACGTAGCCTTGACCTGTTAGAGCTGCTCTTCAGGCTTTTAGGCCCTGAATTCCTTGCGTAATTAGGGGGTGTCTGAATATTAGGAGGGTTCTGCATTATTGAGATGAAACCCGTGTATTCCTATTCGGGGCTAGTTTTATATTATGCGGAATGGAGTACTACTGTGCATTCCCATCCCATGGGGCCTGGCACGTAATTCGCAAGTCTTAGCAGGTATAACTTTATGAGCAATTGTCAAAACTTCCGTAGTGGAAATTATATAAGGATGGGACACGCAAGATCAAAACCCTGTAAAGCGATGGGGGACCCTGAAAAGCGACACCCCCAAAATAATTCAACAGATATCGAACGGGAATCAAACGTGTCGCTGATCGAGTCCGGAGCTCCTTGGCCCAAAATGACGCCCCCAACGGAGCCCCTGCCCTCTGCTTGCGTGGCTCGGCCGCCTTTGAGTTTAGTCGGCCGCGCTTGAGAGCGGTTCCACAGCCTAGAAGTGGCGTATGGCTGAGGCCGTGCTGACATGCGGGTGCTCTATGCTCCCTTTCAGATGGGACAGCCGTCTGGAGGTCTTCCGCTCAAGGCGCGTTCTGAATCTTATGGCCATGGCCATGGCCACCCATTTAACTTGTGTCAGATGCTCAGCAACCTCTGTGACCTTGACCGGGGCTTGCCGTGCGTCTAACCACGAAGTGTGGTCGCAGGGGGCCTAGAATCACCTTCAGACTCAATTGCCCACAGAATGTTACCTTAGGCCTGGAGGGCCAGTAGCTTGGCGTCGCAGCACACGACCCCCGCCCCTTGACCAGGCTCGAACACAACTAAAAGCACTGGGGGAAATTTGCACGTTCCTCTCATAGGTGGCTGAGTCCAAAGTCGAACTAGCCAAGCTGTTGCAGGCTCGGCACTTGCTAAGAAGTTGCAGAAACTGGCAGTGTCACGATCTACGAGCGTTTCATAATCGCTGCAAGGGAGAGGGCCTCTTCCCAGGATTTTTAGGGGTGACCCTAGATAAAGCCTGAATCCCTAACCTCTTGCTAGAACCCTAGCCCAAACCCCTAGCCCCACCCCTCCACGAGAAGGTGTCATCACGGGCGATTCGGGTCCACCTAGAGGTGATTAATGAAGTGCTCGAAGCCATTGCAAGTTATATTGTCGGGAACAAGAATCGGTAATTTGGGGGCTGGCCAGGCTGCGGCGGAAGACAAATCCGTCGCTGCTGGCCAGGCTTGTGTAATTCTCCACATCTTTGAGGGAAGCATTGGCTATGTTGCGCAGGATGACAACACGTTGGCCGCTCACCAGGCCTGCCTTGATCTTTGGTTGATGCTTTGAGGAGGGATTTGGGCGTCGGCCAGGAGGCTCAGTCCGTCGCTGTCGAGGCCCCTTTTGACGTCTGGTGCCAGGAATTGGATGGTGATGGGGCTAGATAGCTATTTCTGTCTGGCAATTGAACCCTATCTGGCAGCCCCGTCCAGGCTCTGCAGGATGAAGCGCCCATCGCTGGCAGCCAGGACTGTTGTGATTCTTGGAACTTTATGGGTGACCTTGCACTGGCCAGGACGTGCCGGACGCTGTTCGTGAGGCCTTTTGCGATCGTGTTGGGTTCCTAGGGCTTTACACATGCTGGCCACAGGCGGTGTTGGATGACCACCCGCTTGTTGTCGCAGGGCAGGCCTGTCGCAATAAATAATTTCAGTGGGGCACGTGATTGAAGCAGGGCGTGTCTTTGAGAGGAAGCGCAAGCAGCGCAGTGTGTCGATGCAGCTGACGCAGAGGAGGCTGTTGATGTGGGTGTGCTAGTTCCTGCTGAGGCGGGGCTTTTGCATTCTTGCTTGAGCCAAGCGTGCGAACAGTATGCTGTTGGAGGCCGTTCCAAGTACTCCGCCGGCAAAGCAAAAGTCCTTTGCCTTGAACACACCGGATGAGAAGACCACTCAGGAGCCTAGCTTTGAAACCCTAAACCCCAAACCCAACGCCTTAAAACAGGAAGACTTGCTGAGGTAACAACCGTGCAAATTTCTGAAGTGTGGGTACCCCCAGGACATCCAGCTTTCCGATGAGCAGCGGAATCGCATGCGTGAACTGTTGGCCTCCATGGGAAGCCAGCAGAAGAACAAGAATCACAAGCTTTGGGATCTGAGCACGAACTGTTTCGTCTGTGCGCGCGAGAAACACTCATGCGCATGGGCAGTGCGGGGCGTAGACACAACAGTGGTGGGATCATGGTGTTATTGCTGTGTTCAAGCTTGCAAAAAGTTGGATTGTACAAAGAACCAGGCTGTTTTGACTGCTATGGGCGATGTTCTAGATATCATACGGAAGAAGTCCGCAGAAATTGCTGCGGGGCGCCGTGGGTATGATGGGGACCGCTGTAAGTGCAAGAATTGCACCGCAGGCGGAAAGAAGAGGAAGGCGAAGCTTGATCAGCAGGAGGGCGAGGGACGGTCTCGGATGGTGCCAGTCGTGCGGCTGCGCCGGAAAACAGCGCCTGCCTAAAGGCAGGTGTCTGACATGTTACAATGGTGGCTAGGGGAGCGCGCCACGCAAAAAAAAGGATGTTGACAATCGGCTTCATTAGATTGCTTAGTTAGGCCCATGGTTTCTAGACATGTTTCGCAAGATCCCCCGTGTAGGCCTATGGATTCCAAGCGTGTTGTACAAGATCCATCACGTAGGCCTATGGGTTCCGAGCATGATTTACAAGATCCCCCATGTAGGCCTATGGATTCCAAGCGTGTTGTACATGGGTTCCAAGCATGATTTACAAGATCCCCCATGTAGGCCTATGGATTCCAGGCGTGTTGTACATGGTTTCCAGGCATGATTTACAAGATCCCCCATGTAAGCCTATGGATTCCAAGCGTGTTGTATATGGTTTCCCGGCATGATTTACAAGATCCCCCATGTAGGCCTATGGATTCCAAGCGTGTTGTACATGGTTTCCCGGCATGATTTACAAGATCCCCCATGTAGGCCTATGGATTCCAAGCGTGTTGTACATGGTTTCCAGGCATGATTTTACAAGATCCCCCATGTAGGCCTATGGATTCCAAGCGTGTTGTATATGGTTTCCCGGCATGATTTACAAGATCCCCCACGTAGGGCTATGGATTCCAAGCGCGCTGTACAGTGTGTCCAAGCATGATTTACGAGGTCTTATGAATTCCTTGCGATTTAGAAGATCCCCCGTGTAGGCCTATGGGTTCCAGGCATGATGGCTGCCGGTTTTTTCGAAAAAAGTCCGTGTTAAAGCGACGCCAACAGCGACGCCAGAACGACACCCAAAGCGACACCCACACTTGCCCAGCTCACGCCGTAGCCTTTTGAGGCCTGACGTTAGGGACCCACTGTCAAGGTGAAGGCAATGGAGAGCCATCAGCGTTGTTGACTATATAAAATGGGAGAACGTAATACAAGGTAGGCTAAGACGTCCCATGGTACAGTACGTAGGGCTTGCAGCCATGTGCTAGCAGCCATGCCAAGAAACGAAAGGGAACTTCATGGAATCAACGTATTCCTGAAGGATGTGTTGAGCCCGGAGTCTCGCATACGGCAAGACTTGATTCAGAGGGCTCAATTACAATGCCCAGGAGAGGCTTACAAAGCCCGCGCTAGGCAACATGGCAAGAGCCCGACCGAGGCTATGCTGACAAATGCGCAACGAAAGGTTGTGAAGAACATTGTCAGCAGGGAGCACTGGAAGCAGCTGTCTGGCGAGCAGAGGGAGCAGTACATGAGCGGCCAAAACGTTATCGGCAACCCCTTCATGCAGAGCACTTGTAATGAGGCTACAAGCGTGCAGGGCGCAGAGCCTGCCAGCAGCAGCAGTGGACCTGCGGCTGGTTTGCCTCTTGTGTTGGGTCTAACAAAGTGCCATGACAGTATGTTGCAGCTGTGAGGGGTGTGGGTGGCTTAATACGGTGGCTGGGGGATATCTTGCACCACTTAGGAACACAACCACTGTAATTACTATAGGGTAGAAGGTACGGAAGGTGATGCAAGATTTCCTCCATCCACCGTCTTAGGGAGAATACTACATTGTGCGCAGTCCCCCCTTGGAAAATGCCACAGCTGAGGAGTACATCGGTGGTCGCAGAAGCTCCTGCGGAGCGAGGGCACGACGGCCCAGTGCAGACTAGCTTGGTCCCTAGAAAGCGCACGGCTGCGAGACAGGGCCAGAAGAGGAGCTGGAGAAGTCTGCAAAGGTTACTGGCTTGACAGTGGGGCGAAAAACGTTTGGCGGCGCGCGGACGCTGCCTGGGACACCAGTGTTTCGAAGTGCAGCAGCGCAGAGGAAGCTGCTGAGGTGTTGAAGCGTCTCCTTGCAAGGGCTGAGAAAGAGTGGCCTGGCGTCACAAGCGCTGTGTCGCAGGCTGCCGCAGGTCCTGCCG
>CAJNIZ010041046.1:31503-48642 GCA_905231905.1 Symbiodinium pilosum
CAGGCCCACATGGCGGCGCAGAAAATATTGATACAGGTCCAGATCCTGAAGCGTTCCGCATGGGGATTTGCTGACGCACGGTGGCCAAAATGCATATAAAATGTGCACGCAGCGTTGGCGTCTGCCACACAAGCGGCATTCTTACACCTCCTGTCCGGCTCTTGAAAACAAAGCGTCTCCTTGGGGAGTTGCGTCCGGTGATGCGTAACTTCCCCAAAAGAATCTATCAGCTGACCCTAACGCCGCCGGTTCACTGGGGAAGAAGGCAACTGTTATGACTTCCTGCTGCTGCATTTCCCAGCAAACAGGACTTTTCGCATCCTTGCTTTACATGCCTGAAGTCTTAGCAGGTATAACTTTATAGGGTTCAAGGTTTAGGGTTTTAGGGTTCGGTATAAGCCCCTCCAAGCCATGAAAGAAACCCGGAGTAGCATCAGTATGAGCCTACCTTCTCAGTCTCCAGACCTTTCCAGTGGCCGTTAGCACAAGCATCCAGACTCTGATTACCTAAAATCTCCTCCGGCTAATATTAAACCCCCCACCTCCTTAATACTAACCATTCCATATATATATATATAGATATTGATTGTGTTATACCAGTGGCAATATCTAATATTGGGGGGGATTGTTAATTTTAGGGGGATTCGATAAGTTCCACAATTCACCCAAGTCCTAGCCTCTGGAATAGCCAAGAGAAATATGTGGTAAGTTTCTCGGCCACTTTGCTAATACCCCAAAGCCTGTTTCAACATGAGCAAAAATTTACCCTAAGGCTTACCAAGCCTCTGGAGAAACGTTGTATGTTTTCTTTTGTGCCCCTATCCTTAATAATTACCTGAGCCCCAGAATTCCGAATCCCCCAAACACCCGCACAAGCTTTCATCCTCTTATGAATCCGTATGTGCACAGCAGACAGGGGCCTATACTGGTCAAGATCCGGGAGCCTTCATGATTCTGCGGGGTATGGGGGGTCCGTATAGGGGCAGACAAATGCCTTTCTACTTCCTGGGGCAGTAGGACTAAGTAGAAGCCGATATACAGCTCAGGAAAACCTCACCAGACGAACCTTGTATCAGACCTCGCATGTAAGTCCGTGAAACTCAAGCCTCTAGACACTACCTGGCACATGCTTTCATCCTTAGAAGACGCCCCCAAGCCCCAACGCCAAATCACAAAACCCTACACCTCAACGCCTAAAGCCCTAACTCTCCCAAAACCTTACGGCCCTTTACCCAAACAAATCCTTCAGGACGTTCCTTGTATCTAGCCTTAACCCTGAATCCCCAAACTCCAAGCCCAAAACTTAAGGAGAGTATTGTGGTGACCCTGACCCCAGCATAAGTTCTCTAAAAAAAGGCACGTTGTATTGAATTGCTCTTGCTTTGGGGGGGTTGGGATTCACGTGTGGGCCCCTACGTTTCAAAGCTAGAAATTGGAAACCCAAAAACTACAAACCACTATAACAACCCAGCTATTTGATTTGTCATGTGCTGGTTTGCATCTGGTTCTCAACTACATGCACTGGGGTAACCAGTCAACTTTGAACCCCAACACCCAAATCGACAGACCAAACGCTAAGCTATAATCCTGACTTGGACCTACCAATCAACCTTAACCCCCAAATCTCACATTTCAAATGTTAAGCCCTCGTCCTGACCTGCGGTTAAATCAGTGAAACCCACATGTACCACACTAGACCCAAAATCCTGTATGCCCCCATATAACACGAGATGTCCCCAACATCTTCCCTTTGTTCAACCCCAAGGCTCAAATCCCAAACCCTAAAAACCTCAAACCCTACTTGGAGGGTCAGGGGGACTTAGTAAGTGGATGAAAAAGGCGGAGGAGTAGGGTAACTATGTGGGTTATAGGGGTTGCGAAGTCCCCCTGACCCTCCAAGTAACCCCCCAAACCCAAGAGGACCGCACCCTCTACGTTGATCTGGCGCTGCTCGACTCGGGCGCATTGCGCCCGGCAGGTGCGATGCAGGTTGAAATGCTCCTCGGCAACTAGGGCCAAACCCCAAGCCCTTAGGTAGATAGAATAGGGTTACAGACTAGGGATTAGGGTTTAGGGTTCATGAGGGACTAGGTTCAGGGATTAGGGTTTAGGGTATAAGCCCCCTTAAGCACATAGAATATAGGGTAGATGGGGATCTTATTATGCTAGTGGGCATTTACATATTCTTTCTACTTGGGGGGGACTCCGACATCCTTCTAGGTTGAGATTATAGGGCCTCAGGCTATTTGGGTGTTTATCAGGTTTAAGTGTAGGGTTTGGGTTTCAGGGTTCTGCGTTCTTCAGGGTTCGTGGGTTTGAGATTTGAGGGTTTGGGTTTGTGTTTCTGGTTTAGGGTTTGGGCTCGTGTCTCGCGTTGGTTGGTTTAGGGTTTAGGGTTTAGGTCCTTAGGGTTTGGGATGATGAAGTTACACTCCTCCAAACTAACATGGAAACCCATATAGCCCCCGTTTAAAGGGACTGTAGTCTTTGTAGGGCCCTTTTTGGGTTTCCATGTTAGTTTCCGGGAGGGTACACAGACTACAACCTGTTCATCGGAACACCGCCTTGTGCTTTTAGTTCACGGCTCCTTCTATGTGGCAGGGAGAGAAGTGGCTATGGGATTTATGTTACCGGTTTAGGGTTTAGGGCTTAGGGTTTAGGGTTTAGGGTTTGGGGTTTACGGCTTAGGGTTTAGGGTTTAGGGTTTGGGGTTTAGGGTTTAGGGTTTAGGTTAGGTGGACCCCCTCCCAGTAATGGTGACTATAATTGATAATAATTGTATTAGGGTCCTCTTGCATTCCTATTATACCACTATTACTGGGTGGGGGGTCCCCCTAAGATATATGGTAGTTTCCCTAAACAGGGGGACCCAAGTATAGAACGCACAATACTATGATCCTCAGTATAGGGACCCCCCCAAAAGTACCCCACAATATTTGGAACCCCTCCCATATAGATTTTTCTCAGAATTTGGACCTACGAGGAGAACTCACCTTCCCAAATGTCTTGCGCTTCTCAGAGGTACATATAGGTTAAAAGGATGCAGGGTTTGGGGTTCAAAGCATTTGTGATTTGGGGGGTAGATGTGAGTTTGAAGTTGCTGACGCTTAGGGAACCCGTTGATTGGTTCAGAACTTTGATTTTTGATTAAGGCCTGTGGGGCGTTGAATTCAGGCTTCCTTGGGAACTCGACCCCTCAGCCCCAAACCCTAAACCCTAACCAATGACCAACCAGCCTGTCGATAGCCAAGAGGCCAGAAGCATCTAGAGCTCCAGCTTTCTTAACAGACGCCCAAGAATCATCGGACAGCCAAAAATGGTACTTTCCCTAAATAGGGGGACCTTAATATAGACCCCAAAATACTACAATCCTTATTATGGGGACCCCCAAAATGGTACCCCTAAATCTGGGAAGCCCCCAAATCTCGAAGAGCTTCAGCTTTGCCGCAATGCGGACGGCCAGAGAAGGCAAGGCCTGCTGCGGCAGGAGCTACTTCAGCAGGACACAGAGAAGCTGGGAAGCCGAGACCAGCCAGCTAGAAAGGTGGTGCTTAATATGAGCTATAGTCTAAACTCCTTAAAGGGGATTATATAGGGGGATTATATAAGGGACTACTATAGGGGATATTAAGGGCGATACTAGGAGTTTAGACTATGGCTCATATGAGCATTTGTGAAGATGACTCTATTAGGGTGAGTGTCGGGGCGAAGGGGTTTAAAACCCTACGACGTATCCCGATGACCACCTCCTTACAGGAGGTGCTTGCGCTTATGTTCCAGACACCTGGACTGCAAGCGTACCGTCAAAATGTATTCAAAGTCCAAACACCGTTTGACGGACAACGAAGGTTGGAGGAGTGCGGAGACTATCCGGCTGTTTTCGTCATAATATCCTCAGACACAGCTCTCCAAGGTATTCCTTCTCAAGTCAAGAAGCACCCCAGGATTTTCAGCATATTTCCAGCCTTTAAGGTTTAGGGGTAATTCCTTGTATGAAGCTGTAAGCTCACCGAGAAAGGCTCCGGTTAGGCTTTCGGGGTACGAATTTCAGCGGACTTTTGAAACTTCCAGCCGGGATCTCGAAGGTCCACCCGAAACTCAACCCTAAACCCTGCATTCTAAATCCGCATCCTAAACAACTAGACGACCCCAGTGGATTTCTGTGATGTCACCCCTGTTTTGTCCTTCCCGGCACATGCTGCGTACCCCATCTTGTGCCCATACTGTTTGAGTTTTAGGGTTCAGGGAGTATTCGCTGTACTATCTCAATAGAAGTCTTTGTTCAGGATCTCGACGAATTTCCTAGAAAGCCCACGAAAATCACGCCTTTTTCCCTTTCGCCCCCAGGAACAGCTCGTGCTCTTAGCCTTGAACCAACGACCGCAAACCCTAAACCTAAACAGTATCAAGGCTAAGCCCAGATGCCAGAGGCTTACATCTGAGAAGGCTTCAGGGAGGCTTGTAGGGGATAGGTAGGATCCGGGGTTTAGGGTTTAGGGTGCGGGCGAATGATATAGTGGAGAATCCATTGGAAATGACAAAAGACAATAGAATGTAAACTCATTACTGGGTGGGATTGACGCAACGGAGCCCATTGTTCACTATAGGAGCCTGAAGTGATTACGTGCTGATACGATTTCCAAACCACGCTTATGCAATCATACTAGGGTTTAGGATTCAGTAAGTCGCCAGACCCTACATAGTCCAACTAAATGGCCCCTTTGAAGTATCCCCCTGAGCCTGATATGGTAGTTCCAAAAATTAGGGTACCCCAATATAGACCCCAATATACTATAGTCCTTACTTTAGGGATCCCCAAAAAGGTACCCCTAACTTTAGGAAACCCCTAAACCCCCTAAAATCCCCTATATAATCCCAGTTTCCATTTCATTTTCCATGTTCTTTTCCATTTGATTCTCCATTATAGTAACCATAGGTACCCATAATTTTGGGAAACCCCAAATCCTGAACCCTAAGCCCTAAACCCTAAACCCCAAAATCCTGAACCCTAAGCCACAGAACTCTGGAGAGCTTCCTCCTAAGGCAGGCAACTTCAACCATTCCTTCGCAGGCTTCACAGGCGCAAAAAAAAAGTTTTAGGTAAACCCTAAACCCTAAATCCTAAACTAGGGTTTAGGCTGTGGAGTGTGAGATCTTGGAGTTACTTCGAGGGTCGGGCGGACTTTAAAAGTAGATTCGTGCGAAAGGTTTAGGGTTTCAGTTTTTAGGGTTTAGGGGTTCGGGGTTTAGGGTTTAGTGTGCTAACGTTTTGGCTCTACCTGGACCCAACGCATGTAGAATAACGGCCCTCTGGACTTTTTTAGAGGGTGTTGGGCCGTTATTTTTCCTACTTTTGGGGTCCGGGTAAGTTTGGGGTCAGAGCATTCAGTAAGTAGGTAAACAAGGGGGTGCTCCGGCGGCTAGATGGCCTGCAGGGCTTATACGTGCTAAATTCCCCTGACTTTTGAGGTGAGCTGTAGTCTAAGCTCCTAGCATCCCCCTTAAAAACCCCATAGCACTCCTTCATATAATCCCCCCATATAAACACCCCTTTAAGCATTTTAGGTAATGTTTAGGAGCATAGTTTTTCTTCAGAGAGGATTGTTCTGTAGGCTTTACGATATTCAATAAGGTATATATGGGGTATTCTATAAGGTATTACCTAGGGTATCCCATATTAAAGTATTGAAGGTATATAGAGGGGGTATTTTGTAAGGTAGGTTCCCGATTTCCTTTATTCCAAACCCCTTACTCAATAAGCTGCAATTTCATTGGTGAATTCTCAGAACTCGGGGTGCTCTTGATTTTCCACACATAGACGCTTATATATGTGATATGGTATTCTATAAGGTATTCTATAGCATATTGAATCAGGTAGTCTATAGGGTAAATGAAATACATACTTGGAGGTCCATCGTACTTATAACCTACTTTTTAACTGTAGTTATAACCTAAATATAGATCCCATAACTACAGTTACCCTAGATTTAAGTAAGTTATAACTACAGTTACTAAGTAGGATATAAGTACAATGGACCTCCAAGTACACGGAATATGTAAAAACAGCTTCTCCGAGTAAATGGCTTGGAGCTCCTGTGCTAGGGACATGCTAGGTCACTGAGAACGCAAAAGAGTTAGGGTTTAGGGTTTAGGGTTTACATGTCCACATTAGGGGGCCCACGCAACAGTCCCCTCCCTTTCTCTTTGGGTAACCCTACCTGAAGGGTCAGGGGCACTTAGGTAAGTAGGTCAGGAACCCCTATAACCCATATAGTAACCCTACTTATCCCCAGTATTAAACCACTTACTATGTCCCCGTGACCCTCCAAGTAAGCCCTCAACCCTAAACCCTACACCCCAAGCAGTGTTGGGGGGAGGTTTTGGCCTCAGGACTGGGAACTTCTGCTTGGGCAGGAGTCTCCTGAACTAAGCTTTTCAGCAGGAAATAGCAAGATAACCGAGAATTCTATAGCTGTATCTAAGTCTCGCTTTGGTTCTCAGCCTGGTTAGGAATCATGAGGATTCAGGGTTTAGGGTTCAAGCGTTTAAGGGTTCGGGTTTGTCCATTAGTCTTTGGGTTTAGGGTGCGGGCTTTTGCGCACGCAAGACCTTTGATTTCCAGCAGAGAGTCAGTGTTGTGGATACTCTGGTCTACGCTGATGGCCTTGAACCTTAAACCCTAAACCTTTAACCCCAAACCCAAAACCTGAAACCCTAAGCCCCAAACTTCTAACCCCAAAGCCTAAACCTTAAGCCCGAATCCCAACACCCTAATCTTGATAAAGCGACCCTCATGTTGCCCTTGTAACCGCACACCCATAGATCCCAGGATCTGCAGCCCTAGACCCTACTTGCAGGTCCATTGTACTTATAACCTACTTAGTAACTTTAGTTATAACTTACTTAAATCTAGGGTAACTGTAGTTATGGGATCTATATTTAGGTTATAACTACAGTTAAAAAGTAGGTTATAAGTACAATGGATCTCCAAGTAGTTTTAGTCGTAGATTACAGTGAAAATGATTAATCGTAATAGGGTTAAGGGTTTAG
This sequence comes from Symbiodinium pilosum, assembly GCA_905231905.1. Taxonomy (NCBI): domain Eukaryota; class Dinophyceae; order Suessiales; family Symbiodiniaceae; genus Symbiodinium; species Symbiodinium pilosum. The sequence continues at coordinate 38,554 of CAJNIZ010041046.1, forward strand.
GTTTTAGGGTATTTAGGGTTTAGGGCTTAGGGATAGTAATAGTAATAGCAATAGCAAGGTTAGTAACAGTATGAATGTTGATAAATTAATAATTGTAAAAGTGTCAGCTATAGTAATAATTTTAATCATAGTAATCATAGTTTTAGTAACGATAATCATCTTAATCATATTAATAATAGTAGTGATCATAATCAGAAGTCCCGTATCTTCTTGTCTACGTTTGCCAGGCACTCGAACCTGCTTGGCGCTAAAAGGGTTTGGGGCTTTGGGGTTTAGAATATTTCGAGGCCTTGAATTCTCACACCTCGAGGAATCTGCCCATTCGGTTACCTCTCTTCAACTCTGTAGCAGACTACCCAACGCCAGTACTCAGACCCGCAACAGCTAATTACACCCCCCAAGCCCTCTAATTACCAGCAAAGCCTTGTAGCCAAAAGCCAATGATCCCTTCCCTCTGGTTCACAAGCGTCATTCACACCCCACCCATCACAATTACGATTGCCAGGGTTCAAAACATGTTCATGATTGGGGTGGCTTATCTCCTGCGGCAGTGCAGTAGCATCGGAAGCCAAGCCACCTGGTTTCAAATTCAGCTTGTAAAGGTAAGTCACATGTCTAAGGACCCAAATAATAGGGTGTTAGGGCCCAAATACTATAATATTAACGGTATTTGGGCCCTAAGACCCGATTATTTGGGTCCTTGGTCCTTGGACCCTTAAGGTTCATGTAAACTTTTTGGTTTGCAATGTAGGCTTCCCTTTCGCCATCGCAGCTCCTCTCGGTGGCCAGTCCTAAAAACCTAGGTCTGCCCGAAATATGAGCTTGGACCCTTTTTTAAATAAGGGTTAGTGCGGGGAGTATATAGGGGATTGTTATAAGGCTTATTCTAAACCCTAAACCCTATTAAGGGGGACACTAGGAGTTTAGGCTATAGCTCATATCACAAAGCACCAGGTCCCCAAACATCGCCATCCTTGACCCCAAGCCTTATGAGTGAAAGCCTACGTTTAGGGTTAAGGGTTTAGGGTTTAGGGGGGGGGGGGTGGGGTGGGAAGTGTATCCAGGTGACATCTTCATACAGGGTACTTTCCCAAAGTAGGGGATGCCAATATAGATCCCAACATATTCTTATTACTATCATCCTTATGACAACGAGGGAAGCCCCCACACATAAGCCTTCCTGTAGATCTGATAATTGCCCTAAAATCACATCCCGAGTCTTATAGTTAAGGGATGTTAAGGGCTTATAGGGTGAACCTCAAGCCCTGAAGCTTTGGAGCCCAAATCCTCGGACTGAGAAACCCAAACCCTTAAAGCCTGGCACCTCAACCCATAAACCCCGAAACCGCCAGACCCAGACGCTAGCCGAAAGCACCCTGAAACCAAGCACCCTGAAACCCAAGCATCAAACCCTATGCAAAGAGTTTCCAACCCTGAAAACCAAGGTGGGCCCTTTGGGAACAGAATCCCTAAGCCCTGAGTCCTAGGCCCCAAGCCCTGGCCCCGAAGTCCCAAATCCTAAGCCCTAAGCCCTACACCCTAAGCCCTGCAATACCGCTAGGCTTCTGGGGCCCGGCCCCTGCAGGCGGAGGCCACGGAGGTGTGGCCAACGGAAAGTTCATTAAAGGTCTCAGGGTTTCGGTTTAGGGTTGAGGGCGTAGGGGAAATTGCAGCTCTTAGGCTTTAGGGTTTTGGGCTTGCTTTTTGGGTTTAATATTTTGGGCTTAGGGTTTGAGGAACTCAAGGTTAGAAGTTAGGTGTTGCGGGTTTTGGATTTAAGGCTTTCAGGTTAGGATTTAGGCTTATAAGGCTTAGGACCTCAAGGCTAGAACGCGAAAACAAAATATCAGCAGTTCAACCCCACAGAAAAGATCTACATTGACATACCAATTATAATGCATTGGCAGCTCATTTTTTTGCCATTTGCGGGCTTTGATTTTACAACATGATGGAACGATAGTCGGAGTCTTGCATCCCTGGATGTTGATGTGAAAGCCTCGGGCAAAGAAATGCCAGTATTGCACAAGACACTATTGCAACCCCCAAAAGATTGAGTATTTTAGGTTGCGGGTTTAACGCTTCGGGATCAAGGTTGGAAGTTAAGCTATGCTAGGTTATGCGTCTGGGGTGGTTCATAGTTAACAGGCTTCCATCAAGGGTTACCTCTTCCAAGGCTGGTACCTCTACTCCTGCCTCGTGTTCAATGGCGATACTGTTGAGAATCAGAAAAGCATGACTGTGCTACACGAGATACTGTAATACCATATTTCCCAAGATTCAAGGTACGTAGTACTTAGGATCATGCAAGAGTTTTAGTATCCACGCTTGTCTGCAAAGGTTCCGACCCCTAAAAACCCTAAAGCCCTAATCCATAAGCCAACAACCCTGATCCCTAGCCTAAACCCTAATCACTAAAGTAAACCCGAATCCTCAAGCCCTAAACCTGATGCCCAAGCCCTGTTTGGGATTCAGCATGGTTAGGGCTTATAGCAGCCTTTGGGGTTTAGGATCTAGGGTGCAGGGTTTAGGTTATGTTAGCTTGGCGGAGGACTCCAAAACTCCAGGGTTTCAAGTTGAACTTGGGAGTTTAGAGCTTTTTCGTTTATTTTTGGCCGAGATTCTGGGTGTCACCGCGCATCTGATACATAGAAGCTTACAGGAACGCAAAGATACGAACAAGTTAAAGATACCAAAGTATAAGATGCAAACCCCTTGGTTATGGGTACGTTGAATACCTTACCTGTTGATAGCCTGGAAGGAATTAATGGAAAAGAAAATGGAATCTACTACAACGGTTCATGTAGGGACTACTATAAGGATCCATTCCTTCATTCCTAGCTAACCAGAGGTAAGATACCCTAGGTGCGGTTCAGGCGCTTTGGGTTAAGGTTCTGGAACTGGATTTAGGGTTTAGGGTTTAGGGCAACTGGATGAGAGTTAGCCTTTTGAGATCTAGGTTTCTTGATCACTGGGGATAGAGTTTGAAGTGTTTAGGGTTTAGGCTTTAGGGACAGAGAGCTCAACTATGATTCCTCAGGAGAATGAGGCCAAGGCACTTATGAGCCCAGGTAGAGGTATACTACTCGGAGGTGCGGGGGGATTTAGTAAGTAGGCCTTAAATGGGCAAATGGGCTTATTAGCTCCAGTATTGGTGTTAGTTTGCTTATAACTTGTTCATGTATAACCTACTTACAAAGTCGCTTGAGTCTTCAAATACAAAGGCATTTGCACCGGGACCAGTTGAAAGAGCTTTTAAAGCCCTTTGCATCACTGAATATTCTGTGGACAATCTTGAGCGTGCTCACTTATAATCTTGAGCAGAGACGTTTTGAAGGTTCTGGGAGCATCTAGATCCTTGACCCAGAACCTACCTGAAATCCTTAACCCGGTAATCTTAAATTGTCAAAACATATATGAAACCCCCAAAAGCAACATCCTATGTCCAACCCTAAGCTCTAAACTCTAAAACCTAGACCGCAGACCGAAGCAGCCCTGAGCCAAGCCTCAAATGGTTTCAGTTTGCAGTGGCTCAAAGACCCAAAGGGTCCATGTAGCCATATGGTATATACTTAGGCCCCAAAGGGGTTCCCATGTACCTACTTTAAGGCCCAAGTATATACCATATACCTACATGGACCCTTTGGGAGAGGCAGTGTTCGAGAAGCTTCCCGTCCGCATCACCGTCGCCAACCGCTTCGCTCACGGAGGGCCGCTGTCTCTTACTCTGTGCCTTCTGCAGCACTTAATGTAGGCCCCTCCAACGGGGAAGTATGAGTTATGAAGGGATGTATATACATACACACTCGAAATTTGGTCTTACCCAGCGCATAGAATGCTTGTGTAAAGATAGTGTGGTTGCGTGAGTTCTACGTAGGTCTCCTTCCAAATGATAACTGCGCGCCCGGAAGTCTATATGGTACGAAGCCCAGCTGGCATACTTAATTATCCTGTGCACGTTTTGGGACATACTGTCATATATGGTTATATGGTTGTGTACAGCTGCCAAAAGTAATACAGTACTGTCGAACAATCAACTGTCGATAGCTTGATTTTGTTGCAGAGTTTCTCAAGCTTTTCTTTTAATTTCGCCATCCCAGCGGCCCATTTGGTTGACTCGTGCCATCATGAGCATGGCGGAGGAAGCTTTCGAGACCCACAAGCTCGTCAACAAATTGAAGGCGTTGTGCGGCCCTTGCTACCCAGACAGGTACCCTAGGGATCCAAGGACCCAAATCATAGGGTTTCAGGGCCCCAATACCATCCATATGATAGTATTTGGACCCTAAATCCGTATTATTTGGGTCTTTGGACCTTTAGGGGTACTGGAGCGCTTTTGTGGAGCGCCTCGAAGAAGGGAACCCTCAGCCACCAAACCCAGCGCACCACATCAACAAACCTCAGAACAAGACGAAGAAGAATAAGCCTTAAGTGTCCAAGTACCTAATAACGATATACTGACCCAAAACCTGTACTAGAATTACTATTACCCCTATGGGAAGGATAAGAGATACTCCGTACAGGACCCCCAACCATGGGGGCTCGGGGTATGTTTTTTAATCTTCGGGGCGGGCCGGTGGTGGGTCCAGGCGGAAAACCCTGAGTTATACCCAAAGGGTCCATGTAGGCATATGGTATATACTTAGGCCCCAAAGGGGTTCCCATGTAGCTACTTTAAGGCCCAAGTATATACCATATACCTACATGGACCCTTTGGGATAGCCAGGTAAGATCCTCTTGATAGATAGCAGCGTGTTAGTAAATTACCTTACCCAGAGGGTCCATGTACCCAATAACTAGGTACCTGGGATTGGGGTAATAATGATTTTGGTACAGGTTTTAGGTAAGTATATGACTATTAGGTACTTGGACCCTTAGGGTTACTAGATCCGTAAAGACAAAAACCCTATACCATCCCATCTATCATTTCGTTATCCAGGTTCTTGCCTATTTGATTCTCCGCCTTGATACACCTTACTGTCCGTATTACATTACTGTTGAAAATAAGTACTATGACTCTTTCTGTTCTTATTAATGTTGCCGTAGAAAATGCACAATGCTGCTGTATAATATACGAACCTAAAACCCTGAACCCTGAATTCCTATATCACTCCGGTGTCGACTTGGTTTTCTAATGTCTCTTCCATGTGATTCTCCAGTGTAAGATGCCCATTGACGATCATGAAGAACCTGTGTGGTCATGTCCCTAGATCCCTAAACCCTAAATCCCTCACAGTTTCGATGTCATTTTCCACCTTCTTGTCAGTTTGGTTCTCCAGTATAGTCTATGTAACGAGTCCCATAGAGAATCTAGTGTTTCGTAACTTGCCTATCTGTGTAGATTCCCTACCGGCTAGATCCCTAGACGCTAAATCCCTTTCGAGTCTCACCCTAAGGCTCCTAGGACTATTTGGGACCTTCTGGGGGAAGGTTTGGGCTTTGGGGGCTAGGGTTTAGAATCCCATGATGAGGGTCCAAGAGCCTTAGGGCAGTTTCCATTTCAGTGTCCATGTTATGTCAATCTTGATTCTCCATTATCCTAAGCTCGAAGCCCTCATCCCTAGACGCCATAAACCACAAACGTTTTCTCCCCTGTAGACGACCTAGGAAGGTGAAGAGGACTTGAAGGGCTCAGACTTCGGGGCATCTGTCTGCGTTACGTTTTATCCCATAAGAATTTTTAGGGAGTAGGGTTTGAAGATATTCTCCTCAATAATTGAAAATGACCTGGAACTGGGGTTCTGTAGGGGTTAGGGGTTTGTAAAGGGTAGTTAGGTGATTTCAGGACCCCAGCCCACAAAAATCATCTCCATTAGAGCCGCCGAGTGTTAGTCATACGGTCCTTGTTTCTGGGGTTGAGGATCACCTTATGAATATGCGGCTTGTTTTTTAAACCCTAACTGGCTAACCTGGCTGAACCCTACGAATGGACCGGAGTTGCAGACGAAATTGACGAAACAATTCGTCGGAGAAGGGATCTTGGCCGTCGTCGCGAACAAGCTCAACTGGTGGCAGTGCAACCACCATGTGGGTCAAGGCATGTTTGAGGGCTTTGCCCAGAAAGTGTGGACGTTCCTATGCGGATCGGGCACTCCATTGGACCAGAATAGCTCGGTCTATGCGCCGGGGCTTGGATTGCTTCAGACACTTCGGTAACCTGGAACCTGGACATGACGAGCACTGACCCTGATTCGGGCTTGGGTACTCGATGGACTCCCACGCACGATGTAGTGTGGCGTGCGAACCAGGCTCCAGCTGGCACGCGAGCTGTCGTGAACCTCGTTGAAGGAGCAAAGCAGATGTCCATGACCACAACGCACCTACGGTGCGTCCAAGGTTCCTACCAGTACTCAAGCAAAATATCTCGGGTCCATGGTCTCCTGGAAGCAATCCTTTGGGGTGGCGTTTAAGCACAGAAGTGCCTTAGCAGAACAAGCCTACAAAAAACTGCGATTGGTTTGGAATAGTCGTTCCCTCCCCTATAAGACCAAACTGCGTATAGTCCAGGCCACCTTCCTTGCAGTACTCACGTACGGCCTTGACTCTTTCACACTAACGGACAAGCAGCTACAACGCATAGAAGGCTTTTATTTTGGATTCCTCAGACGTATTGTAGGAATCAAGGCCTCTTACTACTCCAGAATCAGCAACAGTACAGTCTACCACAGCGCGGGTAAGACGAAACTACCCTCGGAAAGTATTGTCCAGTTACAGCATGAGATGCTCTCTGAAGTTTTCCAAGCCAACATGCAAGAGCCTATACATAACGTAGTTTTCTGTAATGGGTATAAAGACAGAATCCGTTCCATTGGCAGAAGAAGAGGAAGAGGCAGGTATTGGTTGGAAGAATGTTGTCATAGATTTTATCCGGACAAATTCCATGACCACACCGCCTTTAACCCTAACTGGCGGTATGTCATGATCAAAAGGAAGCTCAGTGATTCCCTAAGCGCGCTCAAGCAGCGTCGCGCGCACGGCACTAGCAAAAAAACTGGCTAACCTAGCCGGATCTCAACAGTAGTTCAAATCCTGGCCCAAAACCCCTGAACAGCAGTTTGTTTAGATTTTTTGGTAATAACCCTAAACCCCTAAAGTGGGCCTATGGGCGGGGGGTTCTATGATATGTTTTGGGAAGGTTTAAGGCTATATGAGGTTTTATTTATAGGGTTCAGGGATAAGGGGCCCCAAGTTGCCCACCAGAGATCATGCTTATAATCTTTTTGATGAAGCCCCCAACCCCTGAAATTATGGACCCAGTTCATAATCATATAATGCGCAGAGCTCCTGGAATCTGTCCGCCAGAAGGTCTTCAGCACACCCCAGCAAAGCTTAAACCTTAAACCCCAAACTTTAAAACCCTAAACCCCAAGCCTTTAATCCCAAAAGCACGACCTTCCCTCTGCTGGGAAGCGTGGCCCTGCGAAGCCGAGGCGCTGGAGTGATCCGGACACGGGCAGGACTGGCTTCAGGGCTTAGGGTTTGGGGTTTAGGGGTTAGGGTTTGGGGTTTAGGGTTTAGGGTTTGGGGTTGAGGGTTTAGGGTTTATAGGGCTTAGGGGTCTAAACTCCTCAAAGGGGTAGTATAAAAAAGGAAGTTAGGGGGATACGAGGAGTTCAGACTGTAGCTCATGTTGTGCGTAGGGTGGAATGATGGCAATTCTGAGATCTTTTCGTAGGTTTTGCGTCGTTCTCTTACATACTTTTGGGATCCAGGTAGGGTTCGGGGCTTAGAGCTTAGGATTCAGGGTTGAGACTATGGGATTCATGTATCTGAGCTAGTGATGTCGGCATTCCAGCGAAGAAGCGCGCACTTACTAGAGAGGGATTGTGTTTTTCCATAGAGTTTCAGCACCATCCCTGTTATTTTTGCTGCCGCAACTTCATCAAACGTGTAAGAAGAATTGCCTGTTGCTCAAAGGCCGTGTAGGAGCTGCTTGCCAAGTGCATTTTTTCCGACTACGTCGCGCGTAAATGACGCTTTCGTTCAGTGCGTGTTGGTGCTTGCAGCGGAATTCGAAGGAACATCGCCGTATGGTAGGGGATGTGCTGACGATTGCAAGAGAAGTTTGTCATTTGCAGGTTTCGACGGATGCTTCCATCCACTTTGTTTGGAATGCGAAGTGTTAATCATTTCCGCCAAACATTCAACAACTAATTTCTACACCCTAGACCCGAAACCCGAAACTCTACACACCCAAAACCCTGAACCCTTAACCCTACACGCCCTAAACCCCAAACCTTTAAGCAGTTCTCCATCTCGTTCCCTTAAACTATGTGAGAACGGCCTTCCGCCAGGGAGTTGTGAAGGAACGCCTCGGACGATCTGGTTCTGCTCTGCCGCCTACTTCAGCAAGCCCCGCTCCCCCCATGATGCAGGCACTCAAAGCTGAGGGCCCATGTCTGATACACAGATCATGCAGGGTCTAGGGTTTAGGGTTAAGGGGCTGGGCATTCTTCGCGTGGACCCTCGGCCATGCGCTGGACCTGAGCCAGTTGGACGTCTGAACATCGCGCAGTGGACCGTGACGAGTCCAACAAGCCTTGAATGCTGTTCCTAAGGGCCCATGTAGCTATACAGTACAGTCTTGGGCCCTACAGCAATAAGCATTGGAATCTTTCTGGGGCCTAGGGATACTTTCTATACTTAGATGAACCCTTTGGCTCTGCACATCTTCGCCTTAACAAGTCGTGTCTGGTACCCAAAGTTTTATCCATTAAGGGTTGAGGGTTTGGCGTTTAGTTTGAGTATTTAATACTCTGGGTTGAGTCATTCCCCAATTCAGGCTTGTAGCGATAAGTACCAAAAGAGGGGACCAGTACTGGGAGGGTCCGTGGGACCGAGAAAAGTCTTAGTAACGATATTTGGGGTTTCCATAACTTACGGGCCCTTTTTAGATGAGTACCTATACTAAAGGTAATGGCATGTTTGGTTACGTAGGGGACCCCACGGCTTGGAAACGTCCAACTAACAATCCTTGCACACCATGCAAAGCATCCATTCTCCGCATTGTCGGTCATCATCAGCATGCTTATTAAGTCGTCCTGACTTTCCAAGTAGGCTTAAGGTTCGAGGAGGACAAGCCGTATAAAGCCCAAATGTTCAGCCAACTTTTGCGCACAGGCTCTACTGGGTTGCTGTTAAGGATGTTAAGGAATTTTGCCATAATTTGGGTATATCATTATTGGGGAGGTTCCTTATGATACCAATTTGAAAAAATTCCCAACAGCAACCAGTCTATGATTTAGGCCTTGCCCTAAACCCTAAATCCAGAACCCTAAACCCTAAATCCAGAACCCTAAACCCTAGACCCTATTTGGGGTTCAGGTTTCAGGCTTTCAGGCCTAGGTTGTTTTGGGGCTGAGGCTTGAGGTGTTAGAGAGTCAGGGGTTTAGGCTACAATCTTTTGGGTTTTGGATCTAAGGCTTAGGGTTTATGGTTGAGGGTTTGGGCATGAATGTTAAATCCTACCCCCCCACCAATCCTGATCCCGGACCTTAACCCCTTGACCCTAATCCCCCGAATTCCATGAATTCCTGCCCTCGAATCCCTTATATAAGATCATGAAGCCCAATACCCCTTAATTAAGGCTCATGCCTAGATCATAGTAGGAGCCCGATTGTGGCTTGAGCAATATTCCTCAATGAAGGGCTGTTAAACTCTCAGAGAACCCTGCCCTAAACCCTAAACCCTTAAGCCCTAAACCCTAATCCCTAATGCCCAAATGCCAACCCCTAATCCCTAAAGCCCAATCCCTAAACCCTAATCCCTAAACCCTAATCCCTAATCCCTCACCCCTAATCCCTAAACCCTAAACCTTAAAGTGCACAAAGGTCCGATAAAAAACGAAAAAACTTAAAGTACATGGGAGAAACCCTGAGGATAGAGGAGCACCAAGTTTGGATGCTGGAGCCTGGGCCCTTTGTCATCGGAAGACCAGGCTCTTTCCATAGACCATCCCAGGTTCAGGGCTTTGGGGTGTAGGTTTTGGGGTTTAGGGTTTGGGGTTTGGGGTTTAGGGTTTAGGGATTTAGGGTTTAGGGATTTAGGGTGTAGGTTTTGGGGTTTAGGGTTTAGGGATTTAGGGTTTAGGGC